>JANHFX010018197.1:4510-61429 GCA_027560015.1 Chloroceryle amazona | reverse complement strand
GCTCCACAAGCCCAGGGCCCTCAGCTGCTCCTCACCCCCCTTGTGCTCCAGCCCCTTCCTCAGCTCCGTTGCCCTTCCCTGGCCACGCTCCAGCCCCTCCATGTCCTGCTGGGAGTGAGGGGCCCATACCTGACCCCAGGATTTGAGATGCATCTATGAAGCAGTTTGATTTAAATAAAGAATTAGCCAGCTCATCAAGAATCTGCCATACTCAGAAAGAGGTGTCAGCACAGTTTCAGGTCACAGGAATAAGACTTTAAGAACTATGAAAACATTTTTAATGTTTTAAAGGTTTCTAGTTTAGACTTCTCTCTTTAATGAGGTAGTACAAAGGACATTCTACCAGTGAGAGAGATTCAGGCTCCCAAGTAGAGCATGGCAATGAAAATAAACAAACAATACCTTATTGTCAAGTTCAAACATCCAAAATTTATGAATCAGGAACTCGAAAAGATACTTGCTTAAACTAGAAACTATATTAAAAAGAACATTTTTTTAAATTACTTGTTTTTTCCTATCCTTACAGTGCATTGAGTTGCTAGTTCAAGCTTTTCCCTCAGCTGAGATAGCTCAAAGTGTGCCCTTTATGTGATGAAATAGATTTCACGTATTTGCATTACTTCAGGAGCTGGAACCTTTTGAAAATACAACCATCCTGAGACTCAATAAAACCATGAGAGTTGGCAGCACTATGTTTGGGACAGGAAGTAATGAATGGTAATGCTCTCACTCAAAACTCCAGGGATAGGTAGAACACAATTACTAAAGTAAGAGTTTACACCAGGCTGTGCTCAAATATGCTCTGTGAAAATAATAATAATAGGAAAAAAAAAAAAAGAAAACATCAAAACAACACCCAAACCAAACCAAGTCTCTTCTTATCACCAGAAGAGGCAGAAGTTTCCAGGTATGTAATACACCACTATCAAAGACTACCCTGTCCTTCAGGGTCTCCTGGAGCTATGCTGAAGCTACAGGTCAGAACTGGTGTCAGGAACACTTTCTACCTTACCTCTGCTCTCTGCAATGTTTGGCATGTGAAAATCCTGACTCAGAGCAGGTAGCTTAGGAGAGAAGAGGAGCCCAGCACAAACACTATGGCTTTTACAGCAGCGGGATGTGATACGGTAACGTGAAGTATGTCAACCAACTGCGAACAGCAGCTGGTCCAGAAACAACCCCTCACCGGCCAGCTAGTTAGTAAGTGGAAGTTAAATTTGCTAGAATATAACATTCTGCTGACAGGTACGGATTATATTTCCTGACCAACTAAAGGTATTCAGAAGGCGAGAAGGGACGGTGGGAAGTGCTTGGCTGGTATTTCAGAATGCTTTGTCTGCAGAGTAGAATTTCAGGCAGGGCTGTTACCAACCTTCGGATGTTGGCAGAAGAGGGTAATTACCAGTGATGACCTAAGAGTGCTATATATACACAATTATACCACATATGTGGTCATGGAAATCACCGCAAAACCGGCGCATTTTCGCCACCGTGATATAAATTCCAAACTATTATATAAAGTGGCTTTATACTTCACTGCCAGGGTGCACTAGCCTCTTTCTATACCATTCACAGCATAGTTACTATAGTAACTAATGCACTGCAAAAGAGAGGAAGAAGCTAAAAAGAAGCTAAGAAAAAAAAACAACCAAAACCACCCTTAAAAATTATGAAGCCCAAAGAAAGGGAGAGACTTTACAAACCCAGAAAGCCCAGCGTGAAGAATGGCCGCACAGTTTTGCAGCTGTTTGTCTGCAACCACCAGCGCCACCTCACTCAGGGTCTTGCCACTTAAATCCATAGAAATTGTTCAGCCAAACAGTTCTGTGGCACCTCACCCTGCTGTAGAGCACCAGGCACACCTAGCCGGGAGGCAACAAAGAGCTGATTCCCATCATCAACATGCGGAACCACACAGAGAATTTCCTCCTGCCTCCGGTTAATTCTGCAAAGCTTTCAAATCCATGGAAATGTCTGTATCTTGTATCAAATGGAATGATCATCTTTGGGAGGGAGGATCAGCTTCTGAAACGCGTGAAGAGTTTCAAATTTCACATTTACAAGTCGCATGTGCAAAGCGACTGCCTTGGGCTTCAGCAGAGAAGGGTGGGAGTGACAGATCAACAGACAAAGTACCAGAAACTGTTACATAATATTCCATACTAAAGAGCAGAAACCTCAACAGAACAGAAGGCTCTCAAAAGTCAAGGATTAAAAGAAGTTTTATGCATCACTTCACCGGTGTGTACGTGTATATTCATACGGTGCGGTCTGATTTTCCACTATCTACCACATGCAAATCTTCATGTAAAATCTTTGCATCAGCACCATATTCGCTCCCATTGCCGCTCGTCGGCTACACAAGGCAAACTCGCTGGGAGACAGTAAAACCAGACACAACAAAATGGGAATTCAAGAGCTTCAACCCATTCAACATTCTGTTGCTTAAGGATATTCTCGATAAAGCCCATACAGCTCGCTCTCTGTCAGCAGTTCTCTTTCCCCAACCTTCTTTATTGTCTTCTTAAGAGGAAAGCCATCATCTCGTATGCTGGGGTCGAAATATTCTTCTGCTCTCCGGTATCTCCGTGAAGCTGTCAAGAAAAACCATTCTCCCTGTCATATACTGGGTAGTCATTTAAGGCTTTCTGCAGCTGACACTTCCCAAACGCTTTTCAGAGAACATGAAAAGCAGTAAAAACCAGTTTCTGCTAAGTCTCTTGAGAGTGGGTAAGTTTAGCCATTAGCCATTCAAAAGCTCTGGTGACCGGTCAGAAGTTCTATGTCAACCACAACGAGCTAACCCATTTGGCTCAAAAGCAAACAAAGAGTCTGTGGAAAATGCCACCACAATCAGTTAAATAATAAAATAGGAGCGAACCATTTGGAAATTTTCTAAAGACCTTCTTTCTTTTTGCAAATATTTTGCAAACCTTCGAAACCAATCCAAGTTCACAAAGAAAGGTTTTGCCACCCGCAAGAAATGGGGCAATGCTAAAGCTCAGCTTTGGCAGCTTCCAGGTGTGAAACCTCAGATCTCACTAAGCACTGAACTCATGGCTATGGAAATAAACCTGGAACAACTGGTGAGGAGGAACTGCACAGGAACTTAACTCACATCCCCTTGTTGTCTCCTCATCTAGAATCTCAGCGGTACGGTTCGGAATTTTAGAAAGAAAAAAGGAAAGCAACTGAATTTCCTAATCAGCCAAACTAAATCACATTAAAAGCATCCAACAAAAAGTTCTAAGCTCTTCCCAGTGAACCTGAATTGACAAGTTCACCTGTATTTCTCATTCCTTTTGATTTTGCTCTTTCCCTCAACCCACAGCACATACTCCTCAGACAGTCTAATATTTTTTTAATCAAAAGGAAATTAAAGAAGAGGCAATGATGTACATTCCTTCTGGGGAAAGCAGAAGCCTCATTCCTATCCCGTCTTAAAATAGCCTGATTGAACTACAATATTTGCATTACAATTCTGGGTCAGCTGCACCATGGGACTGTGTGTGCAGATCAGAGGGTTGTTTAGTTTTTATTTTCAGCCTTGTAGATTTTTCACATTATATCCATCCTGCTGCACATTCCTCCTGATGTTCTCTATCGATGCAGTTTAACAATCGGAGAGATTTACTCCCTGGATATTTGGAGCAGGAAACAAGGCCTCTGGCAGTTTTAAGTCAGTGGAAGTGAAATCTTTGCTGCAGAGTATCAGGTGTCAAAGGAGACAAAAGAGCCTTTGATTCTTTTCAAACATTCATTCAGATTCTGATATTCTCTACTGTATCAAACCGCAGCATTTTTCACTACGGTCTCTGGGTGTTACCAGGAGCGTATCAAATGAGGACCAAGCAATGCTCAGGAGGTGTCATCTGGTGAAAAGTCTTCCCTGAACAAATGCCTGCTACAGCTCGGCAGAAGTTTCCAATTAATTTCACTTTTTTCTCATGTCGTATGTCAAATTCTTGACCGCAATTTTATCAGAATAATTTGCAAACTTATCAACTGGATGATTCCTGATCTGCTGGCAGGTCTTGGTGCACCGTTCACACACACAATTTAGGCTGAGCTACTTCGGTACACAGATCAGGTGTTTTTACCTTTCTCTTTGGCAGCAGTGACTCCAAGTAATGAGCAGACCTCAGAAAATCCCATCTACCTAGAGCTGCATTTCGTACTCATCTCACTTTACCAGTTTGTAAGAAGCAGAGCACTTGTTGATCACAAAGGAGAATTTTAAGTATTAATTAAAGCTATTTAAAGCCATTTGCTGAAAGGCGCTGCAAGAAGATGAAATATTATCTGCCATGTACTGAAATGGTGAATAAATCCAGGCAATTACAAGAATTAGAGACTGCAGAGACTATCTAGTCCCTAATCCTGATCAGTGTAGCAATTAGTGTATTCTAAGAATGCTGTTCAGCCTTAGTCACTGACTGTACTTCTATCATGGTTCTTAGAAATGTGCTCCTCTGTACGCTGACTCACAGTCAAGAACAAATTTCATCATCTCATTTCACCTCGAGAAATTACACTCCTTTGTATCGTCTTTTATGGCTTTTTCCCAGAGTTCTTCCTTTGGGTTTTATGCTGCGTGTTCCAGGTTTTATTTTGCAACCTCACAGCACTTGTGACTTTCTGAAACATTTTACATTCCCAGACCCCTTCTCCCTCACATTTCTCTTCCAAGCTGTACATAAAAAACCTCTTTTGATTTGCTTTCGTGAATCAAACCTCCAGATAGTTCATCCTTTGAGCTGATGCTGATAGAAATTCCCCCTACTTGGTAAAAATCTTTCTTAGACTAGAAGAGGCTGCAGCGCATGCATGTTAGGGAGGAAATCACCGGATGGGATCTGAGTGGAGCAAGTGAAAAAGAACACCATCTTTTCCAAAAGAAGTCAGTGTTCCCGACTCTGTACCACTGAACAAGTTGTTTTGTTTTCCTGAGATAGTCGATCCTTGGCACATCGCTGCAATGTCAAAGTGAACCTGCTGCTGCACTTATCTTCCTGTTCTCAGAAGTGAAAACACCAGGATTTATTCTGATGCCTCAAATCTTTCCATTTGTTAACAGAAGAAGAAACGGTCTAGACAAGGCCAAGCAGTTGACACACTGTAATTACTTTCATGATTGATTAATAATAAATGTGCACGTCCTCCTATTTCTGTTATTCCTTTATTATCATTCCTGATATACTGATAGATAGGAGCTTCGCTCGTTGATTTCTATGCTAGTGCAGTCTGTGATATGCAAAGGGGAAACTAGAAACTATATGAGCAAAAAGATTGTTGGGGATTTTTTAAGCTACCTACACAGGTACACAAAACAACTCTCTTTTCCACTTCCCCTCTCCTGGTCTCTCTGTCTCTGCTACTCTCACACATACAGCTGAGAGCTGAGATGGAAAGGCCACAGTCACCTCCCTGGCAGAAAACAGTAACAGCATTTCATGTATATTAATGAAGATGCATTAAAGCATCTTTCACTGTGACTGAGCAAAACAGTGTTTGAAACCTGTAAGTTATTGGGGGGGGGGAGAGTAATGTTATAGAAATAAACCCAGCAACAGCCTGAACAAGCCAAGGGCAACACGCAGATCTTTCACTTCCCTCCCATTAGCATCTGTAATGGAGAACACATCAGAAGGCTCATCGGGTTCTGTGTGCTGACTCTGAATGCGATACTCGGGAGTACTTTTTTATGGTTTAATTTTGTTTAATGTTATTGGTGCTAATATCCACTTAGAAGCGTGGAATTAAAATGGTTTTTTTCTTACGACTATCATATTTTTCCATTTGGCAGACTGATCTTTTAGTCTTTGCTTCTAATGGGACTTGAAAGGAATACAAGGGGTAATTTTTTGTGTGCACCAGCTTTTTTTCCTCAGTACCTCAGTTCAGCATTGCCCAAGGTGGTTTAGCAGTTCACTTTCACTCCCTCTGCTGGCTCTCAGGCATCAGAGCAGAAGACACTATTTTGTCTAGGTCCTACAAAAACACAATGTGTTTATGATTACCTTTATATAAAAATAACTGTAGCATTCAAAGGAAATTCCTGACACATTAAACCAGTTCTGGATACACTGTGCTTTTGCAAGTTTGAAGGTTTCAGGTTCCCTGGGTCTTCCAAGTGACTCTTAAGTGTAGACATGTAGACAATCAAAGTCTAGCAGCCCAACAGAGCCAGCACGTCATTGCCAGTCTCAAATTCGATGTCACAGTGAGAATCTTACACTATCCGACTTGGACAAGAAAAAGACTGCATTTGACACAGCTGTCAGCCGAGACTGTGAAGACCCTTTGGAGAAAAACAGCAACAGTTGTAATTTTAATGAGATAAGTATAAAAGATGGATGATGAGCAAACCCATCGTGCGCAGAAGACCACCAATTAATCCCTTGAAAAGCAAGGGGAGCTAAACTGAAAGATTCAGTCAGCCAGGCCTACAAAAAAAATGTTGCCAACAGTCAACATGAGTCCTGGTGATAATTCACCCCTCTTAGGCCATCATTCCTGGCTCTTTTCTTCTGTAGTGATTGTGGAATTAGTGTCTATAAAAACAAGGATACTCTCAACCATTCTGAAGCATTACACAAGAGCTACCTCACTATCTGCATCTAAAATACAAAGGTCTTTTTCAGCCTTACAGCTGGCCCTTCTGCTCTTCCATCACCACAGTTGACACAGCTGACAAGTTTATCTATCTTAACCATACCCTCCCTAGCTCAGCAATAATTGCTGACAAGTATCTCTCTGCTTTCAAAACAAGCTGAACACTGGGTTTTCTGCAAAATCATGCCTGGAGTAAGCACAGGATCCTGTACTCACTCTGAACCTGATTCAGAAGAGCCTGTTTTTTCATGAGCCTCCACAGAACCACTATCTCCAACAGCAAGACCAGCTCCTCCAGGGCTGGGTGCATAGAAGTCTGGGAATCTGCTGACAGGAGTATGCAGGAAGCACTGACCTTCCATCTCACCGTAGGTCACCTTCTACTGAAACCTTCCTAACCCTGTGAAGACACCAACAGCCCCTCCCTGAAGTTTGTCAGGTCAGTATCAGCAAGAGGAAAATAAAAGACTTAGGATCAAGAGGTCTGAACACAAACCCATTCCAACGTTCTCTCAGCATCTATGGCAGAATGTGCAGACAACCCGGTGGATAAGGGGGAGAAAAGAGAGATCAAAAAGGAACGATTAACACCTTCTCATCACTTAAAACTCACATCTGTTCCTCCTGGGTGGTCTCCTTCCAAAGGGCAGTATGCAGAGATGGTGAAAGTAAAAATTGTTATGTCACATTGAAAGAGCAGCCACTGGCAGCTACAACAATCAATAAGAACAGAAAAGCTTCCAGGAGCTACAAAACCCGAGTGCCATAAAGAGATGCCTAGAGACAAAGGTTGTGATAATGACAAATAGACCTCATCTGCTCTGTTCAGAGCAAGGCAAAAGCCAGGCCTGACACACACACCTTTTTAAAGGTGACATGAAGCATTACAGAAAGATTTCAGAGTGTAATAAAATGAAAACCAAATTATTTTAAGGAGTCTTTTAAAATGATTTGGGGTTTGTTGTTTTTTTTTTTTTCAGCTTCTTAACACCATCAGAAGTCAGCTTTCCACTGGATTTTTGTTGCTTTTCTGAGGAATTCCAGAAAGTATTTTGGACGTAATGAAAACAAATGTAATTTGACTATGGGTCTCTCAATGATAAACTGAGAGACACCCACCACATCCAGTCAACCCCTACATACATCAGGGAGTGTTCTGAAAATGGTCTGCATTGTTGAGCCCTGGTTTTTATGAGAGAGACAGGCGTGCAGTACCAGAGGATGCTTTAGGAATGTTACTAACTGCCCTGATGGTAACGTCACGCGGCAGGTCAGCGTGCGCGGACTGCAGTGGCTGCTCCTCCAAGGTGACCTTCTGCTCTCGTGAAGTGGAAGTAAGATGATCTCTGCAGAAGAGCACAGCACAGCTGAGAAAGTCGTTAGACACACAGAACTGTAACTACCAAAAACCAAGGAGCTTCCCTTTAATAAATTAAAATGAAGCCCTCTTGAGGAAAAAAACAACCAACCAAAAGAGAATATTAAACTACCTCCCAGATGAACCAAACCTCACATGGGACTCTACAGGTATGTGACTAGGTAGAAAGAGTCCATCATTTTCACGGCCCAAACACAAATCCATAGGTCACATATTCTGCTAGACCCTAGGGGTTACAACACTGACAACCACGCGGTAAGAAATAAACATTCTGGCAGCCTAAGGCATCTGGGTATCTGGAGGGTACCTCACTGAAACTACTGCCAGGCTCCCACGGATTGGCACAGAGGTTGAGAAAGACTTGCTCAGCACTTACTTTGGCTTCACAGGATCCATACGGAACCACGAGCCAATATGGGGACAAGCCAGATGTGTCAGCTGAGTAGTTTAGAAACAGTCCTGTCTAAATTTGTCACCTTAATCTCATTGAGTCCGGGCTGGAACGAGAACTCTGTGTCTAAATGGGCAAGGGCAGAAGAGAGAGAGATGCACAAAAATTAACTTCCCTGGCCTTCCCCCATTCTGTCCATGGTAGATGGATAGAAATGGGGCAGAACAAATCATGCACCGCAAACCCAGGACTTTGGCCAAAAGTATAACCTAGTATAAAATCATGGAATCATCGGCTGGAAGAGCCATGTGCTTCTCCCTGCTCTGCAGCAAGACCAATTTGTGTTCATATAGATTTTTCTAAAATCCTTCAGTTTCAACAAGAAATGTATTTCAGGGCTTTATTACCATTATCGTGGGCAAAGGTTTCCTAAAATCTTATCTGAGGCTTCTTGCCCAGTCTTAGACTCTTCTTTCTTGTTTTATCCACCATGAAATGAACAGAAATGGATTCCCTTCCTCTTTACATCAGCCTTTTATGTACTCAAAGACTAATACCAGGTCCATTTTATAACTAGATAAAGATCTTTATTTCTCCTTTTGCTTCCGAAAAAAAATCAACACTCCTTGCAGAGTCTCCCTTAACTTTCTAAGTTATAAATCTCCACTAGCAGTCTGAACATTCAGGTATCTTCTCCTTGTCTCACCCTAGAGCACACTCAGTCAATTCGAGACCACAAAGGTCTCTACAAATCTTGTCCAACTGAATCCCATGCAGGATGCAGGAGGCCTTACTGGGGAAGAAGATCGAGTGGATGCTTCTCAGGCCCGAGAAGGGAATCACCATTACACTTTGCTGAGTTCAATTTCAGTAGAGCCAAAGCTGTTTGAGGTACCGCAGCTTTGCTCTTTGCTGTTTCAGCTGTTCCCCTGGTTCTCAGCCAAAGTGTAAGGAAGTTGGAACTTTGTGGCTTTATATTCTCCAGAATTCTGTAGTTTGATGTGTAGGAAGTAAAAGATCCTCCCTCTTCTGATGGAAAAGGTCATACACCACAGTCCTTGTGAAGACCCAGTAGGCCAGGCTCAGGCGTATGTTACTGCACAGTGTAAAGGCCACGGAGAAGATAGAACGTGGAGAGCTGAGAAACACCCTCTCATTTCCATTGATTCAGTCATTCCAATCACTGCATTCTGCCACTTCATTCTAGCAGAGCTAATTCTAAAGAGGAAGAGATTTTAGCTAATAATTTGGCTTTTCCAGTACTGCATTTGTACTGAAAAGAAGTTAGAAAGCTCCACGTAAGGATTTTTTTCTGATGTAGGCACAAAACAAGTAATGTGAACTCTTTTAAAACTCAGAATTATTGAAACAGATAGGAAATTTTTCAGAGTAATAAAGGGCTAACATTGAAGGCTTAGGGGTTTAACTATGTAATCAGAACACTGGTATTCCCAACCTGAGAGAAAATTCAAGGCAGAGATCACCTCCTGCAACCTGCTCAAAATAAAATAAAACCAACACTGATCTTGATGAAATAAAAAATAATTTAAAAAAAGTGCCCTGTTTCTCCTCCTCAGTGATCCTTGAACAGCAGAGCATCTGAGTGCCACGGAAGGGAAGCCAGCGCTTGGCTTGTAGTGCATTAGTGCTCTATCACCTCTCCTGGCAAAGTGAACCATTACTTACTAAAAACACTCTCCAGACAGGCCCCTTCTGGGACACTGAACCCATCACTTTCTGAAGGGTAGTTTGGAGGATTCTTCCCTTTTTGTCGGACGGTCCCCCAGGTTCCCACACCTCATGCATTATGGATAGGAACTTAATGGAGACTGGCTGGCTAAGCGCCGCTTGCGGAGCCTCTCGGCTCAGGCCAGCCATCGCTGCTCCCTGCCTTTCGCTGCTCCTTCCATCCTGCGTGTGCCAATTAGACTCAAATTCGATTGCTCTTTTAGCTGTATGAGCCCCATTAAAACCCAGTTCTGCTTATTATCACTAGCTTTCTTTAAATGAAACTACTTTCCCTCTAAGGGTTCTCCCAGACTCAGAGGCAAATCTGCAATTACCTGACTTTGCCAGCCCATGCCACTTGGAGTGGTCGCCCCACTTTGCATTGCGAGAGGGCCCCCAGTTCACTGTCACCTCCCTGAAGCTTTGCAGCCCACCCACCACCATGCCATCCGTCTTTGCCTTGCCTGGTCAAAAATGACAATTCTTGGATGTCGATGCCCTCAAATGACACCTCTCTACTGTAACATTCTCTGTGGTCCCTGCCACACAGGCATTAGCTCTAACAGTGGCCTCTGCAAATGCACCAAGGATTTCACTTTAGACAGAAAAGAAACTCACTTATAAAATACTTGTCGGAAGCGATAGGCAATTAATATCCTATAACCTCTTAATGAAGAGTCTCTCAGATTGTAATGGAGCTTTGGAGCTTTGTCCTAATCTTCTTGAGCTAAGAAACCTGGGATATTTTATGAAAGTCATGGAACCTCTGTTGTTACAGATCTAGAGAAATGTGAATGGGTTCATGTCTTCTCTTACAGAAAAGAAAGGGGCAAAAGAGAAGCATTTTTCTTGCGGAAAGCAAATAATCTCAGTTTTCTATGACTCCTTGGAAAAGAAAAGAAATAGCTTCAAGAGGGTGAAGAGAGGCTCTCTTCTTCACATCTCTTCCCGATGATGATTATAGCTGTTAAAAACAGAAGGTTGTTGTTTTGAAATTTATGTCAGTGCAGTGTGATAACAGACCACAAAATTGCCTACCCTCCATGAGCACAGGCTCTACTCCTTTCTCCTTGCTGGTTAGCCATCCCCCTTCCTCACTGCAAGGCGGTGTGAAAACTCTTGTCTATTAAAAGGCAATACCCTTACAAACAATTGGAACCAGGAGGTACTTCCAGTCTGAAGAAGACTCTACAATGCCAGAACTATCTTTGAAACCAGGCAGTTTGAGTAATACTTGAACTCTGGTACATTGGCAGGGAGGCTGTTTTAAAAGACAGGGAGGACTGACGCAGACACAAACATTTCTCTCCCCAGAGAGGCTCTGTTGGGAAAAGGCTGAATCCTACTGAAGGTGGAGGAACCGAGGGCTTCACACGATGATCTCAGACAGAAGCTGTTTTGCTGACATATCACCTGATGACGGGTGAATTTTGTTTGCGATATTCTTGGCACGGTAAAGTATATGCAAAAAAGCATAGTGTGCTGTCTTCCTCCTCCTCATGAGCTCTCACCTGAAGGTTTCTCCATGGAGGGATTTCCCTTTTAATCATCCCCATATCAGGCCAGCAGCAGAAACATTTCAGGCTGTTATGCAGACAGGATAGCCAGACTCTCCTGTGTATCTGGAAGCCATCCACAAAACAACAGAGTCAGACTAAAATGACTAAGAGATATAGGAAGCAATTCGAACTTCTTTAGCAGTTAGAAATAGTGAGCTCTCTGGAGCTGTATGGCTGGCTATTTTAAGATTTGTAGCAGGGCTTTGCTGAGCTACTTCAATGAGTAGCCCTTACACAGAGACACCAGCTAGCAGTAGATACAAGGGTATTTTATAAAGCATGCATATAAAATGGTAACACGATAAACTGGAAAAAGAAGACAGTAAATCATATTTTTCATTCAACCTTGGCCACCTCACCTGCATTCTGCACAGTAACCCTCCTCTCCACGGATTTATCCCATTCCAGACCCTAGGAACAGTCTGAAAACCAGTTGTTACTTAAAATACACAATGGGGAAAACTGCCAGAAGACTCCTTTCCTTTCTCTTCCTCTAGTTACACACAGCCAAAGCGTACAAGACAGACAGTAGTCACTCTTGCATCAATGTTAGGTTTAAAGATCTTTTGCTTTAATCCTGCATAAGGATGCTGGAAACCAACGGGCCCACTGCTGGCAAGTCCAGGGAAATAATTCCTGAGAAAGAAGAAACAAAGCAATGACAAAGCACTTCCTTTTAGTCACTGGTTCTAGTTAAACAAAACTTCCTGCTCACATCATGATCGAGAAACTTGGGGCTGCTGCTTTTTCCACCTATGAACAGCAAAACTTGGTTTTAACTGTGGCTGCACCCTTTGAGCATCAGCAAAGTTCACCCGAGTTCAAAAGAGGGTAGGAAGCTATATTTATTTTGGGGAAATCCTGAGTAAAAATAATGTGCTTGTGTGCTCTGTAACATGTGCAGAGTGAGCTGAGCATATGTAGGATGTGCAAGATCTTCTCTGCAGCTTGCTCGCAGCAGTACCCACTGTTCCGCAGCAGGCTGCTGGACTGCTCAACATCCAGGCAAATGGATAAAATCTTCAAATACCATCCAAATAATGTACTTTTGGAGGCACAAAAACAGACATAGCCAAGATGACACACATATATGGTTGTCATAAGATGGGGAGGTAACACTCTGCAATTCCTATGCTTAGGCAAGGTCCATTTTTCCTTAGATTTACAGGACTTTCTTTCTTATTTCCCTTCATTGGCCACCAATGTTTCTTTCTGAAAGCTTTCAGCACTTGAAGACCTTTTATCTTCAAGGATATGCATGACAAAGGCTTACTGCTGTAATAAAATAACTCCCTGGGTGAATGTTTTCACACTGGAAGAAGCAGATCCATATGGTGAGATATGCTGGGATAGCCAGAGCATCGCCATCACACCTCTGCGGGGCAGCAGATCGTAGTAGACCTTTCAAGGTGGACATGGCCAGGAGGATTGACTCCATCGCCCAGCCTAACAAAAGATCACGTAACACACTCTTCTCTCCACAGCTGGTAGCAAAGACAGTCTCTCAGTATGAACTTCTCTTTAAAAACCTTATGAAAAATAACATCCCCGTGCTCTACACCCATGACTACCAACAACACAAAGCCAACCGGTTTCTAGTGAGCTCTAAAATACTGGTCTCCAGGTCTGATGAATTTTTAGATAACATTCTTAAGATCAAACACAGGGGTACTTTTTGGAAACCCATAGAAGAAGATACTTTTTAACACCTCTGTGCGTTATGATTATTCCCTGGCACCATAGGTGGGTGACATTGGCGTGGAAGAGGTTGACAGAAGAAAAAAGTTGCCTAGTGCAGTTTGTAATGGCTTGGGAAGTTCTGTAGGCATAAAAGACAAATAGTAATGTCAAGCAGATGGCTAAAAACAGGAACCAGAGTAGAAAGAAAGAAAAAAAAAAGAAAAAAAAAAAAAAGAAGTTGCTTGAGCAACAAACACACACATTTAGAAGGTCTCCTCGGCAAACCAGGACAATGTCTTTTGTACGAGGGAAATAAATTATACAGCACAGAGCCATATCGCTCTGCACACAAAGCTGCATTAAATGAATTGAGTGATTAATAAATCAGCCATCAAGAGCTACTAAAAACTGCCCAGGAACTCTTCCTGCTGAACCCTTCGTGTGCGCACAGAAATGATGTGCTATTGTTTTAAGTGGTCAGAGTCGTATCGTATCACACGTGAACATCATAAGCCCTTCATAGCAAAGGGCCAGGGCAGAGGCTTTTTTTAGCCTAAATGGCAAGAGCCTTTGCTTTTGGAACAGGACAGTTCGAGTTCTATCTCCAGTTAACCACAAAGCCCCGAGTGACTATAAAATGCAGTAGTGACATCTGTACAGTTTCAGAGGCCGCAGATTGTTTCCATATTCTAATTACTACATCTCATTACAATGAAGAAAAATCACTTTGTGTTTTTGAGTCACAGATGTGAAAGGAAGATCTTGTGGTTAAAGTAAAGGATTCCCAGAATCCAGAGGCCTACATTTTTGTCTCTGTCCAGCTATACTGCAGACTTCCAGTGCACCAACACATCCTTCCCCTGCGCCTTGGAAGACTTAACAAATCTGTGTTCATAAAGCATTTTAAGGTGCTAATTTAAATGCCTCATCGTGTCACAAAATACATAAAATACCTTACAAGCAGAATTTTTATCATGGCAGATTAGAAAGTCTGAAAAGAGGAAACACTAAATTTATTCTGTATGGCTGATTTTTTTGTGTTCACTTTCTTTTTAGAACCCTGGACAATTAGGGGACACTAGACAGTGTTTGAATTCCCCAAAATGCAACCCTCAGTTATGTGAAAAAAAGGCTGTAGAAGACAATGTCCAATTCCTGCAGCTCTGATAACCCTCCAGCCTTTCTAAGGCTTCCAAGGAGCACGTAAACTACAAATACTGCTTTGGCCAAAAAAGAAATGCCCCTGGTGTCATCAGCTACGCCGCGATGGGGTTTTCAACCCACTGCCACATACTACTAACGTAACTGTGTTTAAATTTAACCCAGCAATAAAGTGGCTGCCTGCCATGGACAGGAATCTGCGATTCTCCACCAACATTTCCAGGCTGCAGCATCTTCCTTGGAAACACTGCATTTCATGGGAACACTTAAGCAACAGCTGGCATGACAAGGCACGCACACTTGCCTCCAAAAATACGCGCTCTGGGCGCGGTACGAGGAAGGAGGTCAAGGGACGTGTGCCTTCAAGCCTAGGTACTCACTGGAAAGTACTCTCCTGGTGTAGGAGTACTTTGCCAGTGAGCCCCAGTGGGGAAGTGCTCTTTAAAGGATCTTCCAGCCCACGGGACTTTGGCAGCCCCTCAGTAGCTCCCAGAGAGGTTAATGAGTTTTACTGAGGTTTTTAAAGGCACAAAAAATCACTGGGTATGAATCTCCCCTTGAACCTCTAAAGCCAGAACACCTAAAATGCTATGAAAAAAATACTCTTCTGTTTTTTTGTGAAACGCAAGCGAACTACTTCATAAGACACTCTCCACACCCCCCCTCTTAAACCTGTCCCACGGAACAAAGGAGTTCTGCAGACCTGCAGCAGCTCCTACGATCCACCAGCTGGAAATGTAGGAATTTCCCTGTTCCAAAATTTCAGACTCGTTATGTCTTGGTGGGTGATCTCCAAAGTGTGAGTCACTCAAACTGAGCTGCCACTTTTGGCCTAAGTAGCCTGTTTTTGTCAGCAACAGATGCAAAATCAGAACTCTGGGGTTTCAGTCCCTGTTCAATCTCCAGTTATCCATTCTCTCTCTCAAATTGAGCTTGCATTGACATTTGGCAATACACAGTTAACTGCAAAGTGAATGACATTATGGTGGTGACACCAGATCTTTGCAACCTGAACTCTCCAGTATAAACAAAAAGCAGAAATGAATCCCCTGTCTCCTGAGCATTAGTAGTTCCTGAAAAGAGCAAATGCAGAATTGCTTTGCTTATGGTCAAAAACGAATACTGCAAGGAAGTGACTGGAGGGCATTTTGGATTTCATGTTAAAGAAACAAAGCACAAATTGACTTTTTATAAAGGTCAAGTGAAAAATTGGATATCTTAAGGCTGCAGAGAATTTCTACTCTCTGTTCAGTTCTGTTTACATTTAGGAAAAAAAGAAATAAAGCGAAGGAGGAGAAAAATATTGTCATGTCCATCTTAACAGATGATCTGGCTCAGGACAAAGGAAAGAAAAAAACCAACCCCCAAAAGATTGTCTTTGCAAGAAAGTCTGAAATTAGAAATCCTACCGTTCATCGTAACGTTCCTCGACGGAAGCTGTTTCTTGCCCTTTCACAAACCATTATGCCAGTACCAGAAACCATCCAGTTTGGTTTGTACATAACCCCAAGGTTCCAGCATTCACCGCAGGTTTGTGAATTAGCTGGTTATGGGCTGAAACAGGTATTTAAGATACATAATTCATCCTCTAGGCTACAAATACATAATGTAAGAAATAATACCCATACTGAAAACTATACTTTACATTCTTCTCACATGGACTAAACTGTGTCCCACGTGAACTGACTAAAGAGCTTTGCAGCAATTTAAAAATAATAATAATAATAATAATAATAAAGAATTCCTGAATCTGATGTTTTATCCTGAGCCAGTTTGAATCTTTATGCAGCGGGTGACTTTCATCCTGCACTTTGTTTACAGCACTGCCAGATCCACGGCTGTCTGGGTACACTGTGCTTCACCTCCTACATGGGAGCCAAACATTAAGACCAAGGACACTTCAGCCTGGAAAAGGGAGCAAGAGGGGCAGCCCTGGGGAAAGAGCAGCAGCTCGGGTGGAAACGACCAAAATCTGCATGAGCAGAAACACACAAATCTGGGGGAAAAAAAAAAGCTTTTGGTGCTCCCTGCCCTATAGCCTCTGTCTCTGGTGCACACACTGCAAATTTGGTGTGCTCGCTCGGGAAGGAGTTTGCTCCCTCTCCAGAAATCACAGGCATATTTCACTCAGAGCTGAACAAGAAGCCGCTGCCCCCAAATGTTCATCTCCCCCCATCTGTACACAAGCCCTTCCTTCCAGCCCCCTTTCAATTTTCCAGCCAGGGAGATCAGGGTTATTGGGTCTTTAATCTCCTCCTCACAGTTTCACATACAAACCTTGGCTTCAATGTTTGGATACATTTCCTGCCTTTTTTTTTTTTTTTTAAATACTCTTTTTGAAGCCAAGTTGCTGAGTGAATCGTAAAGGGAGAGAATTCCAAGAGCGTTAGCTTCTCTGCTGTTCCCAGGGCAGGTCTGGGCCAAAATAAACCCCCATTGTGCCAGCAGCAGTTACTTACAGTCAAACATCAGGATCCCAGCCCTCTGCAGCTTCCCAGTCCCAACCATCTCCCATTTCCCTTCCTAGATAAAGCCTCCGCAGAGACTTCTCACTTCACCCGCAGCTTTGCACCCCTTCCCATGATTTCCTTGACTCACAACATCACCATCGGAAAAGCAAACGGTGAGAAGGTAAATAACCTGTCTTCGATCCAGATGGTCTCTGCCCAGAACACATCCTGCCTCGCTACAAAGCTTTTCCATTCCCACCCTCATTTGTACGTCTTAAGAAAAGATTTGTTCTCAGTTTCAGAAACCAGTGGTTTACACTGGTTTACACTGGTTTACCCTCCACCACTTCTGTTCACATAGAGAACTTGGATGCCCGAGTCAAATTCCCGCTGAAGAATTCAAGGAACAAACGGCCACTGCTTCACCGATCCCAGGATTTCAGTCGGACACGACCAAAATGTGACATCTGGGCTGAGAAGTCTCAGTAACAGATATGTCACCAAAGTCACTCATTACACAGAAAGGATGGAGTTATTTTTACCTGCTGGAAAAAAAAAAAGCTCAATCTTAAAGCTTAAGCCACAGTAAGAAAACTGATTCAACAGCTTTTCGATCAAATTAAGAATTATTCCAACTTTTAAAATGTTGTCATTTTTCTCAACACTTTCCCAATAATTATAAGAACTTTCACCTGATTTACTTCATTCTTCTACCCAGTTTCGGTGAATTTGCACCAGTTGTGTTCATATCCATTTTACATACGCGTTTCTACCACAAATTCTGGTGGCTATCATGTTTGCAGAGAGTGAATTTCTAATGTCTACGGGAGAAATGGCCGAGCATTTGATCAAGCAGCAAACACAAGCAATGCCACGACAAGTACAGTTTGGGTAATTATCACAGAATGGCAGACAACTGTCCAGAAGCAAGTCTGAGAGAGCCTAAATTCAACGGATTCAGAGGGGAGAAAAAAGTCGGATCATTCCTACTGCACAGACAACAGGGAAAACAAAGGAAACTGGGTCTATTAAAGGGGCAAATTATTCCCATGGTCATCTTCGGTACAGGGAGTGGGGAAGCCCCACGCTCTTAATTTCGTGAGGTATGCTTGTGAATATTCAGAAAAATACCACTGTCCAAGCTATCCAGAGACATTCTTTCCCCATGTCTGGTTTTCAACACGTCTTTACACTCCCCTCCAGAACCAGTGGTTTCCTCCCTGGTCCGAGAAGCAAAGAGAACTGCTCTAGGCTCCCGTCCCCCTTCCTTAGGAAAGACCCGGCATCCCCACCACTTTGATGCCTCGACAGCACTAAGGCATCAGGGAACGCCTTCTCTGCAGCATGAGCGTAAAATCCTGATCCTGCTTTGGGCCATTCCATTGGGGACTGAAGTGTCTAAGCCTGGACAAGAAGGCAAAGCTTTTGAGCCCTCGTTCTCTCACACGCATACACACACACGTGCACTTTTTGGTAATTGGTTCTGCTCTGATCACAGCTCCTCCTTTATGCTTTCCTCTTTTCCGTGTTTATTTCTAGCACGCCTAGCTCCAAATACCAGCCACTGCAGCAAATCCTCCAGTTCTCCATGGCAGTAACAGCAGAAGGGACTTTTTCATTCAACAGAGTATCCAATAAGTCACAGAAATTAGTCTTTTCCATCCCTGCTTTTTTTTTCTCGTGGATGCAGCCCCCCTCTCGCTTCCATCATGTTCCTTTTTTTCTATTATCTCCTCTTCTCTATTTCTGTACGAATTTGACTTTTCATTTTCCTCGTTCATGTTCCATCTCTCTCTCTCTCCCTCTCTGTGTCTCGCAGTGGTGCTGGAACATGCAGCAAGAATATGATGGATGATCACCTGTCACAGCTTGTTTATTATAATTCAGACAATCAATTACACATCCCTAATGCTGGCTGTCCCGCTGCAAATTTACATGCTCGGCACAGACCAATGTGAAAATGGAATCTCATTTGCCAAATGTCTTTCCGTGGGTACAGCGCGATGATTACAGTCTGGTTGTTTCAACAGTTGTGTACGGCTGACAATGTCATCACTTACTGCTTGCCACAGGTCACATTGCTCTAAGGCATTATTTATTGCGTTAGGCAGGCTAAGGCTTTCGGAGGACAAAGACGTTGCTAAAGCCACTACGCTCGAGGCGGGCGGGCAAGGTAGATCACGCAGCAGGCACACAGCACCCATCACCTGCCTTTGTTTCCACTGGTGGGAGTCCCTGTACCCACTCCACCTTCTTTTCTTTTCTGGCTGACTGCCTTGTATTAAAGGGCTGGCGAGCTCCTGCGTTGACAGGCAGGGCTCAGGCAGCGGGAAATGCTGGTCATGCAGTTAAATAATCCCAGGACAGCTACTGATTTAATAAGAAGCAAAGGATTGCAGAAAAATGAGACAAGGGGCAAAGCAAAAAGGGCTTGTGTTTAGCTAAAATGCTACGTGGTAATAAGGGTTGAACGTGCAGAGAAAGGGTTAAGTACATTTTACTGACTCATTGAGTGGTAGGGTTCATTCTTCCATCTAGGTAGAAAGGAGGTGGGAGAGGTCCAGAAAAGAGGCTGTAGATACAGACTGAGCAACCCAACCTGGGAAGGATATGATCTGAAGTAGCCAGAACCTGAGGAAATGGAGGGAGGACTTAAATTTCACACTATCTGTGTTTATGAGCAGGTTTAAGAACACAAAGGTTTTTGTAAATGTAGGTTTTAGAAATTCTCTATGCACGTGCTTCAGCAACATGCCCAGCGATGCACAGAGACACGCGCACACGCAAACACGCATGAGATGTAAAGGAAGATTCTTCTCCCTTAAGAAGGGAGAAAAAGAAGGTACGTTCCCTGACTAGGAGCCAAGTTTCTAACACCTTTCTGCAATTGGAGAGAACACAGGACCAGTAAATCATCTTGCTGACTTAGCCTTGCCATTCCCTCACGCAGAAATCAGCTGCTTCCCTCCACCTCTTTCTGCTCAACCCAGACAGACTGGTTTGGGTTTTGTACCTAAATTGCCTGTGCTCTAAAGCACCCACAAACTCGTCATTCCTGGAAGACTCGGGCGGAAGGCGGAGAGTAAACTTACTAGGCAGATTTTCAGAGTGCTGGTCTCAGTCGGGGAGGTGGTTGAACTCTTTCAAAACAGAGGTTAATCTGCCAGATTAACTGCTGCGTTAAAATGATTTTTAAGCATTCAGCATCTAAATGGTTAATCCAAAGATCTGCGAGGATAAAAATATTAGCATAATCTGCAAAGAGCCATGACATTTATGACATACAAAATAAAAACCTAGATTAAATAAGAAGTTTCAACTCCTTCAATAAACAGGACTAACCTCAGAGAGGCATGGCCTGTTGTTCAAAGTAGTTATTAAGGTGGAGGACAAGCAGGGAGTCTTCTCAGGTAGTGAAAGGGTGTAGTACTGACAACACTGTTGAAGATCTTAAGAGACACCTACCAGTGTTTTCTCAGTCCTGGGTGCACATGATGTTAGAGTGAGGTCCTTCCTCACAAAATAAGGGCAAAAGAATGTATTTCACTTTCAGATGAGAGCTATATTTGCTGTATGAATAGGTAGATGAGGAGTAGTTGCCTGTGAGAGCAGAGGACTGGAGCAGATGAAGTGGGAAGACCCTCTGAAACCTTTGTTCTTCATGATACCAGTTGTATATCCATGGGACAGGGTTCAGCAAGTCTGTGTGTAGCAGATCGAGTTGGTTTTTTATTCATACACTAAAATCTCTGTCTCGGCAGCACCGTGAGAACTTATTTTAGTTGCAAATGCTGCTGAGTCAACTCAAATCATGACAAAGCACTCGCCCTCTCTCTGCATATGTATATATACACACACATATGGGTTGACTGTGGTGCTTTCAGTTTTAAACAACCCGTTTTTCAGCAGAGGATCAGCACACTTAGTACTGAGGCTCCATGTGCATCATTGCACACATAATACAAGAGCACGTGAAAGGGCTGAAGTCCTTACATAGCAAAAGGCTTCCTGTGCTCCTGTGAGCTCTGTATCAGTTGGCATTAAAAAAAAAAAAGTCTGCTGAGGGGGTAGGAAGGAAATGGAGCAATCAAGTGTGTAAGGAGTCACTGCTACCCATGGAGGCAAACATTGTTCTGAAGCTGGCTGAAGTGAATCATACTGAAAACACAACTTTGGTTTTTTTCCCTTTTGCTTGCCCCTGTCTTCAGAAAGATGCGTCAGTTACAATTAGGAAGAGAAGTAAACAAATATTAGTTCTTATTTGTAAGAAATCCTAATTATACCAGAGAGGCAGCCGGGGATAAGGAAGGGCACCTCTGTTGTGTTCTGCGTGGCGTAAGAAGCTGTGCTGAAATCCCCTGCAGGAGGGCTGCATCACCCCCACTGGCTGCCCTGGTGTAAGAGCGGGGCTGTGAGGATCACAAGCGTGTGAGCTCTCTGAGTGGAGACCTCAAGATGGGCCCTGTAAAACAAGGCATGTTCTGGGATGCTTCTACACTGAGGCTACAGCACTTCCCAAGCCTGGTGCTGACCGCAGAGCGGCTTGAACAGCTCCAGGAGTATTCACCAACTGGGCTGCTGTGTCAGGCAGCCAATGCTGATGACTCCTGTGCCTGGTCTTGGGGCACTCACTTGCATTAGGACACAGAATGGTGTCAGATTCGTAGCTCAGTCTTTTCTGCCTGCAAGGGAAGCACACCTTGCCTCTATGACAGGCAGAACACCCAAAGACAGACACAGCTACATGGGTCAGGAAAGGCTTCTGTGCTCCCAGGGGAAGAGTTTTCTCACTCTTCTCCAGCAACTAAAAACTTGGAAGCTGCGGTGAGACTCAATTCCAGAGGCGCTGCCAGAAAATCCAATCAACTGAAGAACTTCTTCCTCCTAAACGGGCAAATGATAAAACTGTTACCCTGGGAAACAGTCAAATTCTCCAGCTTACGATGAAAGTTCCTTTCCTGCTGCCCCCAACAACCTCACTGCAACTGGAATTTTAGTTTGCTTATTACAGTGGACTCAAATTACACCAGACGTTGAAGTCCTAACTGGTATTTTGCCGTTCATGCAAGTCCCACCGTGTTTTACAAAACAGATTCATTTTTACAACACTTTACTGCATAGTGGTCCTGAAAAGTTCTCCATCGAGTCAGATTTTGACTGTTAAGACACCCCACAATCCCATGAAGAGGGACCACCTTTAGATCAAATAATTGTAGTCAAAACAGACAATGCAGACAAAGGACAGAAAACTGAGGGAGAAGGCAGAGGGAGTTTACTTGTCCAAGGTCAAAAGCAGAGCTGGTAATATAATCTTCCTATTCTTATTCCATTACTCAAACCACCAGGCAAAAGTGTCTTCCGAGCCTCCTCGCTCACCAGTTCTTATGCACCCTCCAACCACACACCCACCCATCCCCCCCAAAGTCTGCAGTGTGTAAACATCCCACAAATCAGTAACACATGTAGAGAGGTCAAATGCTACCCCATGCAAAGGACATGATGAACCTGCCTGGAAAAAGTGACTCAAGATGCTTATGAGACATTGCGTATTGTCACAGGACCGGGGTATAAAACCGGCTCGCTTTGCTCGGGAAGGCTAAGCTGGCAAACATCAAATGCTCTCAGCTCCTACTGAAAGAGGCTCTCCTTCCCCACAGCAGCACCCCAGCCTTCTCTCAGGTTCCTTCTACACGACTGAGTACTTTTACAGACATTAACAATATATTTCTGAAATAAAGACCATGTATTTGCTCCTCCTTCGTGGGCACGCTCTCCAGAGCAAACGATTGGTGTCACTTGAACCTAAACACCTCTATCCACGTGAACGAGCATCCCCCCCTTCACTGGTTGCAGGAGGTAGTGGAGGGGACTCACTGGTTTGCCCGCAGCATTCCTGGTCTTGCTTGAGTGCACTTTTTGACTGTTAAGGCTGGAGATTTGCTGAGTCAGGCAGCTCCCCCAGCTGCTCACCGGAAACACAGCTGTTATGCAAAAATAACCATGAAGGCAAGGACTTGCACTTTTTAGAGAAAACAAAACCACGCTGACCCGCAAACTCCTCCAGGAGACTGCTGAAGCTGTTCGATTAGATGCAATCTGACTTGGTGCACTCCTCTCATTCTGGGCCACAGTCTGTGCTGAGTACCGTCCTGCTCTCTCTAGGCTGTGTCCGGGTGACGGGACAGGAGCCGGAGCCACCTCCTCTCCTGACTTTGTTAAACCAAAATGGGAAAGCTGAGCTCACTGGTTAGTTAGGAAAGGACGGGGGAGGGTGTCAGGCAGGTGGACAACGCCGTAGCGCAGCCCGTGGCCTGTATCGGGTTATGGAATAATATCAACCCAGTGCTGAATAAGCTGCTGTTTCCTTGCGCCTGTGTCCACGGCGTCCCCAGTTGTGCAGTGGCACCTGTTCCTCTGAGTGCGAGCACAAGCTGTTCCCTCGCTGCTCCAGCACATACGAGTCACGACTCTCAGATTCAGCAGCTACTTGGATAATGCCCCAGCTTCTTAAAGAGCTCCAGCTCCATTGCTGCTGGTTCAGTATCACCCTGCACAGAAACGGCTCCAACAAGAGCTGAAGGTTGGGAGAAGGTAAAAAGCACCGCACAGCAAAAGAAAATGGAGGAAGCTGCGAGTTTATGAGGAAAAAAAGCAAACAACAAGGAACTGGTTTATGTAGCTGACCTGGGTAAGAACTGCAAGGGTTTGTCGATCTTGAATGCAAGCTGCGCTGAGGCATCCCCTGCATTATGGCTTTTCTCAAGGCTTCCTGGGTTCCAAAAGGGTAATAATTTACACAGAAACACGCAGCCCCCTCAGCTGTCAGCCGGGTGAAGAGGGAGGAGGACAGCGGCTCGCCGGGTCTGCCTTTAAAAAGCCAAAGCAGTTTGGCTTTGACGTGGCGTATGCCACGGACGTGCTACACCCACCGAGCGATTTGGTATCCAGGTAATAGATCTGCAAAGACACCACTCAAGCCCTGGGCACAGTGCTCTCTGCCTCCAAATTGGCCGATTAAAGGTCACTCCTGAACAACCTTAATCTCATTTCACCTCTCCCCAGCCACTGAGACGTGAGTTGCCCTTTCCCTCACCATAAGGCCAGGCTGCTACCTGGGGAATTTCACTTTGCAGCCCTCAGACCTTAATTAATTAACAGATTAATTCAGAGAGGCCCAAACTGACAGACAAACAACGCGTGTCCTGTGACAAGCCCCAGAAAGCATCACGTTAATGACCCCAGAAATCAAAAGGAAGATGATAATTAAACGTAGGCTGGGGAGGAGAGAGTGGATGAGAGGCAAAAGAAAAATAAAAAGTTATAGCGGTCAGAGCCCAAAAAGGCAGAGAGCAGATACCAATTTGCACAGTAATTCCACGAACAACAATGGGCGCCCAGAAATTCTATTTAAAGGCTGTAATATTCATTTAATAGGGAAAATACCTAATACAATTCTCAGAGAATTTTTCAATTAAATTAATATGATGGGCTTTAATGGATATCTTAAGCAGAGGCCATGATTAACAGAAATAGTCCACAAATTGCACTTATATATCTTATTAAAATGGGCACGCAGCCTTGCCATGCAGGGGACCTTACTCTGAACTCTGCCATCCAGATGTAATTGTATTTAAAAGAATTTCCCTGCTCAGAAATGAACCATTTCCTTTTGGGATTTTTATTCTTCCCACAGACTGGAATATTAGCAATGATTCCAAAGAACCAGGAAGAACTGCGCATAGGGCTTGGCTTGGGGTGGGGTTTTTTCCCCTGTTTGTACAGTTTCTAGGGAAACTGTGTCTGGTCTGTGCACAGGACTTCAGAGCTGCTGCAATACACCTAATACATTATTAAGAGCAGCTACCTGCAGGAGTCATCTGCCCTTCCCCAGCCGAACACGGAGGAGTCTTGGAGGAACACAAACCCCGGCAACGCAGCGAGGAGGAATTTTAACAATACGCTGCCCGTCCCATCATCCCAGCACCGCAAACACAAGAACAGAGGTTCTGAAGATGGCAGAGACACAATCCCAGAATCCAACTCAGTCTTAACTGACTTTCAGATAAGCTTCCCAGGCTGTGTAGTCTCAAACAAGCCCCGAACTGTAAGGAAAGAAGCTGTAAAGTCAATATCCCAGCACTGCTCAGATCACAAGTTCTCAACATCAGCTACCTCACTGCTCCCATCCACAGCCCCCCACAACTGCACCCTCATCCTCAACACCGTCCTCAGCACCTGGCAGGGTGCAGAGTGCTGGTGAGGTGTTCCTACCAATCACACTGTGTTTTTGGGTAGGCTCTGGAACAGGCTGCCCAGGGAGGTGGTGGGGTCACCATCCCTGGAGGGGTTTAAAACCGAGTAGGCGTCTGGTGGTTAGGGAGATGTTGGGATGAAGGTTGGATTCGATGACCCGAGAGGTCCTTTCCAACCCTAATGACTCTATGATTCTTCCCTCTACTTTGTCCTCTAGTGCCTAACAGGAAACACTGCAGAAGTGTCTTATTCCAAATGTGGCGTTACATTTAGTGACTTTAATTCAGGCAAGAACTGCAACATGGCCTAGGTAGGTGCAAGAGCGACGGGGGCATGGCACGCACTCAGCGCTGCTTGCTCAGCAGCAGTTCTGCTGTGGCCAGGAGAAGAACTGTGATTTCAGGTAGCTCAACACGGTATTCATCAGGGAATGTTGTCATATAGCTACATGAGAGATTTCCAACTTTGGAACGCAGAGACAGGGAGAATTCTGGTGGAAGCTCCAAGCGTTGGCTGTTGCAGTACAAGCACTTTTAGAAGCTGGGTATATGATACTTCAGATGAGCTCAACACAGTTGTACCCTCAATCTCGTGTTTTTTTAGATTAAACCCACACAGCAAGCTAAATTTTATCAGAGGTACCACACATACATTTCATACTTCCTCCCACATAATCCACACAGCCATGTATTCAGCAAACTTTATAAATATTTGAATGAGAAGAGGATCTTGCAAATAAAATAGATCCTAGTTTTATTCTCAGCTTAATTATTATCCAAGTCCATGGTCCCTCTGAGCAATTGCCAGACATAAATTTTCTGCAGCAGTGTCTTCTCAGCTCATTCTTCATTTTGGAAAGCTGTGGGCCTAACTCTTCAACCTCTTAGCAATTAACCCTTTCTGAACGAAGCGGGAACTGATATGTTCTGAACATCAGGACCCAGCTCCCTCAAATTCAGCCTGTAAAAACGCTGGCATTTTGAATTAGTCATACCTTTGAGCATCAGAGACACAACAATCAGCTTTCTTCTTTGTAAACCCAGTGCACTAAAATGGTACCAATCTCATAGCCATGAATCCTACTAAATACTGCTCAGAAGCACTTCAAGCTTGCCGGCCAGCAGGCGTTAGCCAACGTCAGGTGTTATTCTTCTTCCTGCAAAAATCCTATCAGCCAGTCCGTGCTGTGATATCTGGAAAAACAGCTTCCAATGAAGAAAAATTGCTTGTCACTTGCTGCCTCGAGATGCGAGATAGTTAAAGTTAAGCAGAAGCCATATTGCTGTGTTTTTCTATTTCTTTCATAAAACACAAATAAAGTACCCTGTGGAAATATGTGAGCCGAAGTGACAGGCATCTCGTGAATGCTTTTAATTGCTGCCAAAAATAGCCCGAAGCTTTCACCAAAGTTAACACAGACAAAATTTCCGTGGAAAGCATCAGTTCTACGCGCAAAGACATTCACTGTTTCATCAGTTAAAATAAAACCAGCAATTACACACTTCACCTCTTCTGCAAATTCCATATTACCTTACAACAGATACAGAGATAACACTGCGCTCAACATCAGCGGGGAATGCAAGAAGCTCCGTTTTACTTCTATCACTACATAGCAACATCATCCCCCGCCACTAGTAGGCAGATTTTAATCATCTTCTTTTCATTATTGTCACAATAGCGCCTAATAATGCCCGACAAGGACTAGAATCTCATTTGCTAAACTCAGCATAAAGACAAAATGCTCCCAGCACGTTCAACAAGAGACATCTTTAACATCGTGCATTCGGAGCTTCTAAAATCTTGTAGCATTGATAAAAATTCAAGCTGAGTTAGCAGAAGATTAACTCCCCAGCTAGAAAAAAATTAATCTTCCCTCATTAGAAATTTAATCAGTAGAGCCTTCCCAGACCAGAGAAGAGGAGGTCCCCCTGGCTGTCTGAAGTCCTGGGCAGTGCGGGGTCAGCCATACACAACAGCTTTGGCCAAGACGTTAGCACCGCTCGGGCAGCTCACGTCACCGGCGTTAGCAGAGCGCAGAGCAGATCTCATGCCATAGCTCGGCAGAAAACATTCTTCTTACCCCACAAAACTTGTGATTACCTTTCTCTTCCTCTCCTCACTTGTCATCAGCTCCCAAAGGGCGCAGTTTTTTATTGTTTCCCACTCTTTCCATGAAACAGAAAGAGACGGAGATATCCGGGTACTCAAAGCACTCGCGTGGAAAATTGTGACTGCCTGCTCCAGACCTGGGACCTGACCTAGATCTTTGCCAGTGCAGGTGAATTCTCCCAATACGAGATAACACTCCAGGACAGGCCTCTCTTGTTTTCACTAGAAGGGGCTGGATCTAAGGCACTACCCTAACAGTGTTGCCCGACCAAATTCTTGACAGCGATGACCCATTAATGGGTATTTTCTGAAGAAAACTGTTAAACAAAAAAAGGCAAGCAAAAAGCAGCCTGACCAGCTGTAGCCTAAACCCTGTATTTCCTGAACACTGACAACTCCCAGTCAAGCCAATAAATTCACGAGATGCAGGATCAGGCTCCTTGTGGTTAAAATTACTATTTTTCCAGTTTTCTTTATTTAAGTTTTACTTCGCCGGTATCCAGAACAAACATACATCAGCATGAAAAAAAAATCCATTAATATGTCTAATGCTTTCCCCCTAAAACTACCATGAGCTCACCACTTTCAAAGCCCAAAGGAAATTAAAGCACTGCTCAAGAGGAGGGCGCTGAAGGATACGACTTCAAACCCAAGAAAAGCTGGGAAATTTCTCTGCAAAGGCTGCAAATCTGGGCTTGGATAGGAAAGAAGCTTACAATGAGCTGTAATAAAATTATTCCAGTCTGTAACCTGAAAAGAGAAAGCCTGCCATTCAGCAAACAGGAAATCCCAGAATTTATAGATGACCCTGTTACAAAGCAAATGTTTTGGAACAAATCGTTCTTTCCCTAGCGCCTGTTTTCCACTGTTTTCTCTCCTGCACTTTCCCCTATAATCCAAGGGCCAGAGCAGCACCGTCTGGCTGTCGCTGGTAGTGGCACTACACCCACAAACCCAAGAGGTGGTGAGCAACCTAACAAGGGACTCGGAGCCTGAAAGCACGCCTGGGTTTTTTTAACTGTACCAGCATAATAAAAGGTATTACCCTCTCCCTATTAGACCTGCCTTTTTTTATTCCCATTGATCTTGGTAACTAGAGGACAACTACTTTCCCACTAAGGAAAAAATAAACCGTTTAGGACAGCTTGTGCAGAGGTGTGTGATGTGCAGAACTTCTGTCCTCGGCCAGTGTTGAAGTTCATGGGATCCTTGTTCATATGACAAAGGGGAGCACACCAAGAAAAAAAAAAAAGAAGAAGAAAAAGCAATTAAAACCACCTTACCAGCTTCCCTATTTCCCTTCTGGTCATTATGTTTCAAAGACCAAAAGGCACTGGCAGACAGCAGAAAAAGGGGGAGATCTCCTCCAGGTAACCAAGCTGGTCAGGAAGGAGAAATGCAGCTGGGTGCCAGTCTAACCAAGACAAGACTCATCTGCCCTCTTACTGCCACCACACCCCTCTCACTCCCTTGGAAGAGGGACACACGAAGCCCGGCAATGCTGTTTAGAGCCACGAAGCGCATCCCTCTCAACCTCTGGTGTCCCTGTCCCCGCTCTAGTGAGATCAGCATGATCCAGAGGTTTGCAGGACAGCTGGATAGCACTCGGTGTTGCAAAGTGCCTGCCCAAAAAGCCTGGACTGGAAACTCCTCCTTCTTCTCCAGTCTCAATTCAGCAGCTAGTCGGGCAGACAGATCCTCCCTGCTGACACAGCGAGCATGTGTCCACACTTGTTTGAAGCAACCGGGTCAAACAGGAGAGATCTTCTGCGGTTATCTGAGGTTTTACAAAAGAATAGGTGTGCCAAGGAGGGCCGGGCTCTGCTAAACCTGAGAGAGCAAAGCATGTGTCCCGAAGGACAGCGTTCACTGGATAGATGGAAATATATCCTGACGATATGGAAACCATCTATCAGAGAGAAGCATTTTTTTCCTCTCCCTTTTCTTTCTCTCATTCTATCCCCAGGAATGTTTAAAGTAACAAACAGAACTTACAAAAAATAAATAAATCATCCTTCTCTGCAGCTATCAAATTGTCTGGATTCCTACACACTTTAAAAAACAGATATTGAATATATCTCTCCTCAGCAAATTTACTCTGTAGCATAAAGCATTCCCCACAGGAAGTCTGTGAGGCTCAATCACTATGACACAGTCAAGGGAAATTTAGATAGTCAAGGGAAATTTAGACTGATGTCTGAGAAGCCAGGACAAAAAGGATCAGGCCTTCTCAGGCTGAAGAAAAGGTGCCTCAGCTAAGCGGGGCTGGCAGACCAGGGCTGAAATTCTCTTCAGATATGCAATTACAGTTATCCCTAGGGGTTCTGCTTTTGTGGTGGTGTTTTTAAAACCCTTCTCCAGAGTCACCAATTTGCCTGAATCGCTTCTTATTCATTTCATCTTCATGGCTTCTGAAGGCACCTAATGAAGCACTTTGAAGTTTGCCTGAAAACAAAACAGAACCAAGGAAAAAACAAAAAAGCAACCATCCTGAGATGACGTTAAATCTTCCTCCTGAAACTGGAATCTTCAGGATTACAGCTCCGCTCTGTTTTGGTTTAAGACTGTGCGATCTTTGGATTAATAAACTTTGGCCTTACTATGTTTAAGTATCTTGGGGACCAAAATCCAAAATGTGGCACTGACATTACGGTTCTGCAGCCTTGGCTGGCTTGAGGCAGAGCTGGCTCTGAAATGTAACATTGGAGGTAAGCATTTTCCTGTTTCAGGTTTTGGTCAGAACAATGCCTTGGCGGGTGGGACCGTGTGTAATTTGCAGCGAGGCAGATCTGGGGTCACTCATGTTTTCCAGCAGAAAGTTTTAAATTTACAGTAGTCTGAGTGTATAATCTGCACCCCCCACACCCCTTAGCCAAGCCCAGACACAAACACTCATAGAGCTACAGAAGGAAACACATCATTTCACTTTATTCTGTGGCTCCCTCCCAAATATCCCTCCACAAAGCCACATACTTTTGAGTATTTTTTCTTTTTAATAAGAAGAAATCAGAGAAGTGGAAGATTTATGGAGATGTGGCCAGTGTCTGCTGAAGCTGCAGCCTGCCAGATCAATCAGCTCTGTGGTTATTGCCATCCCTTGAAGAATTCTTTCTTCATTTTAAGGAGGGTGGAAAAAAAAAGAAAAAAAAAAAGAAAAAGCTTTTCTATTTTTGAAGAAAGCTATCAACATTTTGTTATACAAAACCATTTAGACCGTCTGGTGATGGGCCCAATCATACTGGGAGCTAGTTCTTCCTGAAGGGAGGCTGCAGGCTTCAGCCAGTTTATTCAATCATCTGTGCAAAGACTGATAATGTAGACATGAATAAGAGGCTGGAATTGTCAGCCTGTCTGAACACTGACAGCCAGGGACAGATTTTCAAAGGAGCTCAGCTCCCCCCTGTAAACGGCCGCCACTTCAAAACCGCCTCGCACACAGGAGCCCATCAGCATGTCGATTGTCCAGCACTTTCTGAAATCCAGGCACACAGCGAGTGTGCAGAGGTGGCCGCTCTGCACGGGGGGAATCCCTGTCACCTTGTCACGGGGTACTGTGCCATCAGCTCAGCTCTCTCAAGAGGCGTTGGGGTTTTCACTCTGTATTGGGCTAAAGCCAAATCCTAGGAGGGCAGTGAGGCTTGGCACCAACCAGCATCCACGTTGTTTCAAAATACGGGCAGAGCCGTCACAACTTATCTCACTATTTGCCTACATTTTTCTTTTTGCAACCACACACAGATGAGAAGTTTGTAAATTTTCCTGAGAGCCACGTGTTCTGTTGTTGTAACCGACCGCACGTTTGATGGGAGCAAGAGTAGAGCCGACAGTGGGATTCTCTTCCATGCAGCACCTCAAAGTGTGTCCAGTCTGACGCAAGGATGGGATTAAATGCGATTCAGGTCCCCATAGCTGAGCCTTCTACAAAGCAGGAGTTTGCAAAGGTCCCTCTTTGGCAGCAATATTCTTGCTGACATTTAAGTCTAAGGTTACTCCGGAATAGGTCTCGTAGGCAAGCTGACAGTTAGCTGGCCAGGAACTGGGAGCTTTAGCCAGTGCTAGGCAGTTTTGATGTGAATGGCAACACACGTAACTAGTGACTCACATAATGAAGCTTCAGAGCTTGAAGGCAAGGAGGGCACAGCAAGCCACACCTTTGACATTTTGCCCATACCTCTTTGCTGCTCACACCAAAACATCCCTAGCTGTGCAGTGGCTGTTTGGAAAGATTTTCCTCACTTCGTGATGCAGAGACACAGAGTATTTGAGACGGGCTGTACCTTGACAGCACATACCCTTCGTTCCCCGATGGCAGCTTCCAAATGACTGCCTGCAACCACCACTCACTTTCAAGTTTCAAACTGTATTTGTCAACCCTGAGGAAGCTGTACGGCATTAGGCACAAATCTTACTGTAATTAAAATACCTGTCAAGATATATAGGCCATATTACTGAGAGATGGAATAGGGACAAATAAAAAAAAAAAACATAAAGCAATTGTTTGCAAATGTGCACAAAAGGTAGGTTGCTTTACGACAGCTCTCTCTTACCTGAAAGTAGAACTTTTCTCTCCCCAGAATGCTTTCTTCTTCAAGGCCTTGCTTTTCAAACACATAAATATAAACTACTAAATTTATTATTCTGATGTCGCTAAATAAGAAAAGAACCTACCAGCTTATTTATATGCTTTAGATAGCAAATTTTGCTCCAGCAGGCTGCTAGAGAAGCAGCTACTTCATCTTCACAGCTGTTAGAACCTGTACTAAAACACACATACTCCCAGCTCTCCCTTGGGAGTTTTGTTACTATTTAATCTTCGATTAGAAGGAAGCTTTTTAACAAGCATTTCTGAGCTCAACCCACATGTTTGAAACCTCTGCGTATTTAACACACAGCAACTGATAAACAACACTCACACCACCACAAAGCAACCCTAGCAACAGGAACAATTGCTCCAGTACTGCTACAAGACTAAACACAAGACTGCATTATAAATTAAGAAACCACAGAATAATATTCTCTCTAGTGGGTAAAGATGTCCTCTAAGCCCTCCTGAAGTCCAAAACGGGGTTTGGTGGCCAAGTATCGCATGACTCAACACCTACTTTTAAGAGGGGTAAAATATCAGAGAGAATAGGTAGGTAGCAGGCTTGTTGGCTATGTTTGTGAAGCAGCGGCCACTTAACGATCTCTCTTACTTAGGAGCAGCTAAATAGCAGAGTTCGGATGCAAGAAAAAACCATTCCTAGAGGAAATTCATATTTCAGCTGAGTTATTGCAATAAATAATAAATGGGAACTTAAGAAGCTGACTGTACTGTGGAAGCCCAAGCCAGAGATGAGACAAACTTCTGTGAGTGGATAAGGGTGAAAAAAACTCCTTTGTGTGTTGATTTAAGCTCTAGAAACAGCAGGTATATTGACTTTGAAGCTGAAGAACAGAAGTCTGATTGAAATCTACTATGAAGATGTACTTAACTATTTTTTCTCTTCTTTGCAGCATTACCAGTGATGCCTCTTCAATTCGATACCTCTGCTGCTGCTTTGTACATTTAATGAAACATAGAAGAAGCCCAGCTACCAGCCTAAAAAGATTTGGGTAACCAACAGTATCTTCCGTTAACAGAAATAAAGCTTAGGTCTGCATAAAATCATGGCCTTCCAACATTTCCTCTGGTAAAAGATAAAATTCAGATGGTTGTACTTCCCTCAAGTCTGTTTTAATTAAGTAAGAATCCTCAAGGATAAGTGAACACACTTAGCTCAGTTTGGGAGTAGCTTTTTAACTGCAACAGTGAATGAACTCCACAAGTAGGGGGGATATCTCCTTATACTTAGGGAGACACTGGCAGAGAGGTGCTTGTTGGGATCACCACACTGGTCAGAACTGGTTCTTGAGATCTCACAGGAGGTTCCTATAGCCCTGAAGTATGTCTTCAAGCCAAACCCCCTGCTTAAAGCATCCCGGGGTTCACCTGCAAGCAGAACCTGAATTCTTAGATACACTCTTCCTCACATTTTCTTTTGCTGTAGCTTAGAGAAGCCTCCAAAGATCTGAATGTACAGCTGCATGGCGACTACAGCTTCCTGTTTATACCGAACATAGACAAAGTGTGACCTAACCTCACCCGTGTGAAGTGGTACGTACTTCAGTGAGGCTATTAAAATAAATACAAATGCACACAACAATGACATCCTTAATTCCATGGCATTCAAAACTCAACTTCACTCGCACCTCTGTGCTAGGAACTGAGAACTTGCAAATACATTAATCATGGAAAATGGGCACGCTGCCTTTCTTCATGCATTGTGCTGGCACTGTCTTCAAGAGAACTGAAGGCATTTGGTCTTATTTTCACCCACAGCTGCACCAATTTAAGTAAAGAGCGACTTCAAACCCAGTTAGTCAAACACTGGCAAAAGTCTGTAAGATGTGTTTATTTTGGTTCACTAACATGCAGTGGGAATACACAGTAAACCAAAGCTAAACACGAGTGAGACCCTCTTCAATGGAAATAAAGTTGTCTGCAATATGAATGCTTGAGCTAGTTGAAAATTCTGCTCCAATTCAGTCAGCCTCACTTTCCCATCTAGATGAGGCCCCTGTTTCAAGGGCACTCTTTTTGCCTGTCAAGAGCAAGGTGGTTCTGTGGGTTGGTAAAAATTCTGTTGAGCGGTTCTGAGACCACTGCAGGCCACTAGAAACTTTGAGACCTGTTAAGCATCCAAAAGCAGAAACTAACCTTTGTGTTCTGTTTAAAAGAAAAACAGTTTATAAACTCTAGCTGAACCTCTTATCTGGTGAATCTCACAATCCATGAATTGGCTTGGAAAAGAGCAGAGCAGGGGAGGAAGCGTTATAAGTCATCACGAAGAAGAAATATAGACCCCGAGTCCATCTCATTCTTGCTGGGCAGAACACACACAAGTTTTTCTGGCTATTGAGTAATGCCAATTTTATTTTTTTTTAATATAGGCAATCACCATTGTGTGTACTCTATCAATCTAGTATCACTGGAGCAGAATTGCAAGGAAAGGAGGGGGAGAGGGAGAAAGAAAGAAGCTGCCAGCATCGGGCTGCAGCTCAGCCAATGCTTGATTGCAGGTATAAACATTACCCGCTGTATCAGCAAAGCTGGAGAGAGTGAGCCATAAACCTCCCAGGAGGGGCTTTACAGGGAAGGCTGACAATGCAAGTTCAGAGTCAGTGTGTTATTTGGAGACATCCTGAGCAGCTAAAAAGAACGTAGCAGCCTTTAGGAAGAAAGCAAAAGGGAAATATCTTCCTCTTTCCAGTGGAAAGGGGCAGGGGGGAAAGGACAGAAAGCAAGTATTATCAAAACCCCCACGGAACATCTAGCTCGGGGAAATCTTACGTGTGCACAGGTAGGCGGGTAAGCCACCTGCACGGCCGGCTGCAGCAGTAAGATCCTGATGCTTGAAATGACTTTAAATGTAGGAAAGACTGTAGCCAAGGGCTCGCTCTAATCATCGCTGGACTATCACCTTCAATAACTTGTCTCTGCTTGAGCAGATCCAGCACTCACATAGCAGCTATTAAGGCTAAATTGCTTTCATTAATAGAATTTCCACATTCCTTCTGTGCATGCAGCCCGATGTCCTCTATAAACAAACACTAAACTTTACCACAAGAACTGACAGCAGAAAAATATCCCCATTTTATAAGGTGTGACAGATGCAAGAGGCTCGCAGTGTCGGGGCTGGAACACGTAATCAGGAGTGCTAGCTCTTGTTTCATCATACTATGTACTTCCACAAGCTGCCAGTATTTAACCGCCCCACAGTCTGAATACGTTACTGGGCAGAAAAGAGCAAAGCAGTTATGAAGGCAAGAACTTCAAAATGGCTTATAAAACTCTGGCCACATTTTCAAACAATTCTCCTCTCAGTGGGACCCATTCAGCAAAACTGTCGGCAAGAGGCAGTTCTGCAAGCAGGCTCTGCAACTCCAAAAACCTGCCCTAAGAGAGGGGGTCTGCCCTAATTGGGCAAAGGATCAGAAATGTCCTACGACGGAAGGAGCGACTGGCGGAGTGTTTATTGCTGCTAGTGATGAAGAAAACAGAGGAAACCCACCCTGACTTGCAGATTTCATTTTGAATCTGCAGGATCACACCTAGGGATGGGGGTTTTTTAACCTGTAACTGAAGTGAAGCTGATCTGCAGTCTGCAGAAACCTGGCATCTGTGATGCTAACTACCTAGCTAGCAAGACACAGATGATGAAACGCAGACTGTTAATTTTCAAGAGAGAATCATCCACAGGGATGAACGTTCAATCATTCCTTGAAAGAAGAAAGGCAGAAGTGGATCAGCTGGTATTAGTTATAAAGGGTTAAATCACCTTTAGAAAAGCCTGTCTAGTTCCATCTGATCAAATAAGAGCCACGTTTCTCCAACCTTCTCGCTCTAGTGCAAATACACTATGAAGCTGCCCCAAGGAATCTTTCTTCTAGAGCCACCAAGTATAAGATCTTAGTCACCCTGGGAACCCAGCTCAGGACTCAGAACAGTTGGTTTTTTTCCCCTGTTACCTGAATGAGAGGTACTCTGATCAGTGAAGGCAGGAGGTGTCACAGGTGGCATTTCATACTCAGTGTGCACGAGCAGCACTCTGTGACACCGCGAGAACAGGCCTTGATTACACCTAGAGATCAAGTGAGATGTGTAAACTCAGACTAAATGATCTGTATTATTTTAAAAGGCCCTGTGATGTAGGATGAAGGTACTGACTAACTACAAAGCTAACCAAGTAAATGGAGTTAGTAATTCCATTCCACAATGCCATAACTGCTAGAGAGAGATGAACTGCAATCTTGATATAAAAGGTAATTTAGAATGTGGTTCATGTTGTAATGTTGTCCTGCAAATAAGTTTAGAGCAGTTCCCAGTGCCAGGAGGAGTTGCTGCCTCTGCCACAGACATAATGGGGCCCTGAGTAAATTACTCACGCTTCCAGTTTCTCAGCCGAGACCATAAGGATGACATGTATGTATTTCAAAGGTGTTTAAAGAATTAACTCCTTAATGCTTGTAACGTGATTTGAGATCCCTCTCTAGACAGTGCCACAGAAGGGCAGACTTACTACCCCAGTGATTACAGCTTTCAATAGATTTTAACCATGATAAGGCAAGCTCCTGCAGGAACCCACTGCTAGGAAACTTAATGCAGCTGTTAATCCTGGAAGGCTCTGATTTGTAGAAATAAGTCCAGAATGCGCAAGGAGTTGGGTTGTGAATAAAAATGACCTTTTACACACATTCTCGAGCTTTCACTACCGTAAAGCCACAGAGCATCGCATATAATTCAAGTATAAAAGGAGTATTCATGCTCCCAGATGGCCAGCAGGCCACTCCACCAATTTGCCAGGCTCAGAGATGAGGCAAAAGGAATCCTAATAAAGCTAAAAGGCAGCTAACCGGCAAGCAGGGCTAAGGAAGTACCCAGGATTTGGAGCGTTTAGGCCTTTGCAGAACAAACCCCGGATGCCTTAGAGGAGGAAGCAAGTGTAATAGCTAACAAAAGGTGAGAGGCTCCTATTTTCAGAAGCAATACATTTAATGAAGATCCAAACTGACAATCTGAATATGCATCTATCTCCGCCTTCTCTCCTTCCCGCCTGTATCATTTCCTTGGGGAAGATTGCAGTTCTTGTTCACCTCTGTTGTGATTCCCTTGAAGTCTCAGCTGTTCCAGGGAAAGTAAATAGGGTTTAAAATTAATTATCAATTAAAATGAGGTTAATCAGCACCAGGCTTGTCATCTATTATCCTTGTAAGTGAGACAATCCTGTCCTCCTGCAAAACCCCTACAAGGAACAAGGCCAATAAGACTCAGCAACAAAGCCTGTTCCCTCGTGACCTTTGCTATGTTTAGGAAGAACAGCTAAAATAAGCTCTAATCCTCAGCCAGGCCAAACACTGTGGAGAACAACTATATTTAACCCTTTTGATGCGCTGCGTCGGGACAGTAGAACGTGGTTATTATCCTATGCTGCTTGTTGCTGCGTTACTTGCAGTATATTCAGTGGATATGGTCTTCCTAGCGTGGAAGCAGTTAACTGCTCCCAAGCCTTAGCCACTACAGCAGAACGCCTCATGCTCTGGGTTTTTCGGTCCTACTGGGATATGCTGGTTTGTACAATGCTTTACATAAAGCCTTTGTTTCAAAGGCCTTCCACGTTCACTGCGGTGATCTCCCCATTCACGCGAACATGGCCACGCGGGCAACTTGCTAGAAAGCCAAAGGGCCTGAATACACTGACCTGCAAGTTTAAATGTTTAGAGAAGCAAGGAATCTCACCACTAACATGCAGAGTCTATGAAATATAACACTTGCCCAGCCACAGAGCAGAGCTCTGATCTGTGCAAATGACTCACCTGCCCATATAGCCAAGAAATCTTTTAAGGAACCATTTTCTTTTTTTTATTTATCCATTTCCATATCCATAATATGAGAAGGTATTTAGTAAGGTAAAAATAAAATAATCATAAGAGAAAATACCTATGAATGCAGGATGCAGCTGCATCTCAGGACTCAGATGTATGTGCATTTCTCTGAAGCAGGGGATGTGCAGGGATTTGTGACAGGATGCCTTGTGCAGTACCAGTGCTGCTTCAGAACCATCCTTCTCTAGTAATCCTTGCGAGTCCACAAACCTTTTCTTAGAATTTTATTGCTTGCTACAAACATAAAGAAGGAGACTTTCAGAGGCACAGTGAGACCTGCAAGAACTCAACTCCTAGTTGAGCTGAAAAGACAACGTGAGCACTTTGCTCCCATTCGCATGTTAAAAAGCTCCCCGAATCGGTTTTGGACCTTGGACCTTTAACACTGGATTAAAAAAGAACACTGATTTTTCTGAACCTGGGCATTGCCTACTCTTCCTGGCACTCAAACCCATCAAACAGAACTCAAAGATGTGTGTGCCTTCTTTAGCACCTCTCTGACCTCTATTTTCATCTGATTTTCTCTGTTCCTATTTTAAAATAATTCAGTAGTGAGTTTGTGTGCACACACTGAACTTTCCTCTCAAAACACAGATTTAAAAAACAAAAACTAAAAAAAACCAAACCACAACAAACCACAAGAACAATTTGTTGCAATCTGCTTCTTCAAGTTGTCAAGGGGGGAGCTCAGCTGTGGCTGCCATAATGGGTTCTATGCAAAGAGCTTCCTGTCAAGAACTGACACAGAGCTCCAGCCTTGGCCTTTGCCAAGTCTTGCTGGGGGTCTTGAACTCCGAGGAGTGGATCTATTTGATCTGGAGAACTGCAAGCAGAGGATGCACAACCAACAGATTCCAAGACTGGAAAGCTCTGATGCTCACCTATGCCAAGGTGGACCTGGTCCCTTCTTGTGAACAGGGGATACTACAGAGAGGCCCCAAGGAGCAGAGTATGACTGGAGAGGGAACACAGCAGAAAGGGAATGCAACTCCATGGAGTCAATTAACAGGGTGGGAAAGCAACAAGTTCTTTAGATTCCTTCAGCGCAGTCCTTTGACCCTGATGTAAAGATAACAGAGACAGGAAAGGCAGAGAGGCAGCAAACAGGCCTGTGATGAGGCTTCACGTAAGAACCAGACCTGTGTGAAGCATCACGAGAGGATATGTTTGCCCGCTGCAATTTTTTCCTCTCCTGAAGACCTTTGATGGGACACAGATTCACAGCTACTGGAAGATAGCCTTGCTGTTTGGCTACATTTTGTGAACAGAAAACTTTGACTTAAAGGAAGCCTTGGCATGATAACACGGGTAATATGGTAGGGAAGAAAAGAATTAGACTTTGCAGGGATTTACAGGAGAGAAATTCTGGAGAGCCCAGGATATCAGTGCCAATGGTTTCCCACAGGCAGGTTACTCAACCCCCAGATGCCAGTCTAAGACCAGTTCATGGGTAGATTTTGCTGGGCCTCGGTGGTATGTGTAACATAGGCTGTTTCATTAATTTCTGCTGAAGATCTGCCATTGTCACAATTCTTTCACCGAGCAGCTGCTCTCATGGCCACAGGGCCTCACCTGGCTGTCTCACTGGAGCCAGAGCCGCACACTGCTGCTTGGTAGAGCAGGCCTTAGGAAAAGTATGTGGTACAATTAATGTAGTATCTCTCTTCTAGAAGAAGAGTGAGATATGCATACAGGGCTAGACTGCAGGGTACTCTGCTCAATTGCAGCAAACAGAGGTTCCATTCATTATCTTTTGGGCACCCAGAAGCAGACCTGCAGAGGCAGACCCATATAACCACCACTACCTAAAGATCTCTGCTAACCACCACTGCTCTGGGAAACACGAGGGCTGGGAGGCAGATGTGCACTCTTGGAATCCCACTGTGACTGGAGTTCTGTATCCAGTTACTGTCTCAACAAAGACATTTGTAAAACGAAGCTGTCTTCACCCTCCCCCTTCTCTCTTGCTGCGTTACTGGTATCTATTTTTGGTTGCCTTTTTTTTTTTTTAAAGTGTTCCACTTAGAACATCTCACCGTGTTCTTTACCAGAGTGTTTGAGACCTCTGTGTTCAGGATGCAGGCGGCGTGTACCTGACGTCTTTCACAGAAAGCTGGGAGCAGAAAAGGGTTCTCCTTGACTTACAAATTCCAGTCTTTTAAGGTTTAGTAAACTGGGTAAAAGCGAGGGAGAAAACCCCTGCTAATCTGGATGGTTTTATTTCGTGTAATCTTTTGTACATAGCAAATAATATATTGCTTTGTTTATTCTTGTCTAGTTCAAACGGTAACGTTCCTACCCCCCTATGCCTGTGTCCATGTACTAGAGCTTTATATTAACTCAGTACCAGTACATTACCATTTGCAGTACAGGCTGGAGACACATACGGCTATTTTATAAGGACAATCAGACCCTCATTTAATCAGTTTTCCATAGCGTAAACCTCCGTGCAGACAAAGCCCAGGAAGCAGAATGGAGTTGAGGGACCCTGCTTGCCTGCTCCTCCACCACCCTGGGCTTTGCTGCTGGCTCTGGCTGTGATGAGGTGTGGGATGCCCTCTAGTGATGTAAGGTTTCCATCTCTGCAAAGACATTTTTGCTTCCCGTGCGGTTTTTGAGGTCTCTGGACAAAACAGCAGCTCGCAGCCTAAGCGAGGCAAAGCAGTTAAAACCCTTAGTGATAATACCAGCGTATCCTCAGCCCTGGAAAAGAAGAGACACCGTGCACGTGTCACCTGGCTGCTGCAAATCCTGCTTTTCCGACAGCACTGCAGGGGCTGGGGTTGGCAGGCTGCAGAAGGAGCCTCACGCAGAACACCTCTGTCAGGAGGAGTGTTTCTGTGATGGCTACCTAGCAGGAAGAAGAGACCCTGAGGGAAAGGTGGCCCGATTCCTCTCAGCCTTTGGTTAGTGACTGTCTGCGGCAGTCTTTTCTGGGAAGGTGAATTTTAAACATGGGCATCTAATGAGCAAGAATGTAAGAGCAGAAGAGTTAGGTACAGGTAAGGAGGCTGCAGACAAGAGAGAGGAAGATGTCACCCAGTGCTTGAGTGCTCAGTGGGGCACAGGCTCCAACTTCAAACCAGTCTTTAGTCGCGGGGGAATACACGTACACAAGGCTGTAATTCCTATTTGTTTATCATGCCTCTAGTTTCCATTACACAGTGATATTCACATGCACTGACAACTGTCAGTCTAAGGACTTAGCTCAAGTTGAAACCCATTTTCCTGCTTCTCCTGAACCCCACGATCAGCCCCTCCACCTGAGCCTGGAAAAGCAGCAGCAATTAGAACGAGCCTCTCATCATTCTGCGGGCGACATTGAGAGATACTGGAAAGTGAGTATGAAGCATTCTCCAGAGACTTTCTGACATCTGTGAGGATGCTGTCATTACCCGGCAGCTAAGCAGGTATTCTGCAACAGACTCCCCTAAGGATACTAAAGCACTTCCAAACTGAGCTGTTGCTGTCAGTACCAACCTCAGCAAATCCTTATTTCTTCCAATTGTTAAGGATCACCCAGTACTTGCCATACTGGAAGCATTTACTCAGGTAAACCTGGCCAAATGAGAGCTACTGTACCTATCTTCACATTCAACGGAATATTTTCTTTTCAAGAGGCTTTAGAGCAGCTTAGAAGAGCTGGGACCAAGGGGGATGGAGTGTGCCCTTGTATGACTGGATCAGCTCCATCGCAATTATTCGATTCCACAAGAGGTCACTAACAATCTGTGCCCTGCGCCTCTGCCAAGACACAGCAGAGAGCGGCCGCTGCCTCCTCTTTGGCACCAGAAGCAGCATCGTGGTGCCAAACCCAAACCAGAAGATCACTTCCTGAAAGGCAAGCTATAGCCAAGTGTCCAGCTGCACTGCTTTCAAAATGCATGAAAAACATGTAGCGTTAGAAAAGCACTGTGGAATATAGCAATTAAAGCTCATTGACACACTAACTAGGATTAAGTCAGTTTTAAGTTACTGCAGCCAAAGGGGATATGTACGCACAGACTTGCACTGAAATAATTGTCAGAGTAAATCAAAACAGATTCTTGTTAATTTAGTTCAAGGTGTAAGTTGACAAGCCCTCGCTTTTGGAACCACAGGAGAAGAAACAAACTTGCCTCCAAGTAAGATAAGCGGTAAATATTTTGATGTGTTCAGGATCCCACTAAAGGGAGGGATCTGAAATCCATCAAGCAAACGCGCTTACATCATACAAATAATGGCAAAAAACTTGGTGACATTCATCATTTTCTTTTAAAACGTCAAGCACGAGCGCAAGACTGATAGCCCCGCAACGCTGCTGCCGCTGCTGTCAGCAACTCATTTAATCAATGGAGATGTTAATTCTAATAATGTCCTGGTCTCCATTTAATTTTGATTACATCACTGGGGTTTTTTTCTCAGTCAAATTGAGCACTGCTCAGGTTTACAAATAAGTGCTTTGTATTTGATACTTTCTCTCTCCATCTTGAATCTTCTTCTCTGCCGCTTACACTTTTGCTTAGCTTGGGTATTATTTGGCTGAGACTTGGAAAGCTAAAGGCCCATCTGCTCTGATACTGGAGATCCAACAGCACATTTAACTTTGCCCCAGATTCTTGGTTAATATCCTGTCCATGGATAATATTCACAGCATGCCAGTTCCACTGGCAAATTCTTTCCCCTAGACATTGGTGCCTTTCAGTGACACTATCGAATATGAAATACTGCTGTTCTTGACACATCTTCTATTCCTGTTCTTTCAGGTCTTTTGATTCCTTACCATTTCCAGAGCTTCCTTGCTTTAACACCAACAATCCAAGCCAAACCACAGTGCAAGCCAATAGGGAAAATAGCCCCAGACCTTGTAGAATAAGAAAAAATAAATTATTTGGTATCTTAGCTGTTCAGCAGCTCATTTGAAAGCAAATAAAAGTATGTTGCTTATTATTTGAAGCGTAACAGGCAACTCCTTTCAGTAGAGAAGTGGTGAGCTATTGCTAGAGAAACGATAACTCTTCCTTAAGGGTCAGCAGCTCTTTTAGGGCCCTTCCCACCCCTCTCCACCCTCTATAGAATGGATTTTAAAACAGAAGATACAAAAATCCAATAATTTATCTTGCTTGTATGAGTAAAATTATCTTCCAACAGAAACATAAAGATATGCTAAACAGAAATTGAATGTGGCCAGAAGGGATGAAAAACAAAGGCGGGGGGGGAAACAAAGAAAAAGGCAAATGGAAAATAGGAAACTAGCAAATGGAACTTTTAAAACAGCTCCTGTGGTGATTGCAGGTCTTGAAAACCACTTGACTACAGGCAGAATGTTTATCACCTCTGAAGAAGCAATCGTGTGAAACCCAGGTCTGGCAGTTTTTTAATAGCAGATTGCTGATTTTTTTTCATATGGTAATTAAAGTCCAGTTGTTTTATACAGGAATAGATTAAGAGCATTTCCACACTTGCTGCTTTCTTTCTAAAGCCAGAAGAATGACAACACTGTCAAAAATTATTCTATTGCAACAATCTTCCTAGACTGCACTTGGACTTAAAAATTTATATCTGTTTATGTTAATATTACGTTGATAATTTCTCAGTTTTGCTAAAGACATATAAAATTTATATGAGATTTCCCAACGGATACGAATGCGTGGAAGTGGTCCCAAGGCTGAAATTCTGTGTAATTGCCTTTGCAGCAGAGTTCATCCTTCTTACTCAGGTACTATAACTAATTTATTACATGTGTCTTATGTCTGAGCTTGTCAGCACTTAATTATAACCTAGAGAACCAGCTTGCCTGTCCTGACAAACTACTGCTCTCCACGCTGCTGCTTTTATTAGGACATGGAGCACTTGTAGCTTAACACGATACAACCAGTAAGGCAAGAGCAAATCAGCTCAGGAGGGACTGCAGGCTGTAAGCCAGAGCTGTGCCATCTAAATGCAGCATGAGGTTTGGTCCCTGCAGCCACCTGCAGCGTTCCCAAACAGCGGCAGCAGCCGGGACCTGACCCTTCAGTTGAGGCAACTGCTCAGGGAGCCAGGAAAACTCACCCTCTGACTGTTGGGCTGGAAACTGTACTCACAAAGGTATTTCTCTACAGGAGCTCTCATGTTTAAAACATTCAGTTCCACCAACATCCATGTCGTTTAAGGCCAGTATTTACCTTGAAGTAGCTTTATGTGACCTTTTAAAATCAGACAGTTTTATTTCAGCCACTCACCTTATCTTTGATCCTAGTTACTGGCTAAAGCACATCTTTCCAGAAAGGCCTGTAGTTCAGATTCAGAACAAAAGCGCCGGCTTTGGGATCTTAAGAATGAGTACAAGGCAGCTTCACTGGACCAATGTTAAATTTTCAGTGGCTGCAACAACGCAGTTTAAAGCCCATGTGCCCTTTTGCAGAATTATTCTGCCTTGTTTTGTTTAAGCTTTTCCACTGTAACTATTTTACCTCTCTTTTGGCAGATTTTTGTACTCTAGGTAGAGATAAGCTCAACCTCCTCATTACAAATGGTTCAGGTTAAATTTGAAGCAGTAAAGCACTTGGTCCAGAGGAGGACTACTGTAATTATTAAATGTTAAATATATTTTATACCACTCACTTTTTTTTTTTTTTTTTTTACACTTTAGCAATTTAGTTCTTAACAATGCCATGCCACTGCTGCTACGGGCACCCCAATTTCCATTTTCATCATAAACAGGACCACTCTTTGCTCAAAGAACTGCTTCCTGTAATGCCATGTTTCCTGTGTCCCTCTCTTCCATGGAAGCATTGAGACTAGGAAGGATCTGCATGTTTGGGTTTAGATGTTATGACTTACTGGAAAAAAAGAAATAAAAAAAAAAAGAAGTAGACATTTCTCCTTTGTATGAAATTCTCTCAGCAGGCCATATACATACAGAAGCAGACACAAGCACACGCTTTGTCACCTAAACTTCTATACACAGAGCAGCACTGAAGCTCTGAATAGCTCACAGAACCTGGAAGTGCCTTAGAGAAGGCGTTTCTGGATAGTTTCATGCCTACACCAATCAAGCCGTTGGTTGAGCCGGTCCTTTTAATGTGTTGTGTGCCTTGGAACATGCTTTTACTACAGGCAGGAGTGTATCTTTGAAGGCAGCAAAGCTTTTGGATTGGCACAGTTATAGTGCTGGGTGAATTGTAACATCCTGGAAAATCCCTTTTAAATGCCAGACTGGGACTTGGAACGTACCCAAGCATTTGCAGCAGGCACAGCAAAACAGCTTTTGGAATTTAGCCTCTGTACTAAGCAGACACTTAAAAGGGTATAGACACGTTCAGGAAAGCTAAGAGCACTTCAAGTCAAGCAGCGTAAAATAAACCGGGACACTGGATTAACTAGTGTAAGATTGTGTATGGGAAAATGATGTGCTTGCCTGCTGGGTGAAGAGGGGAGGGGGGAGGTTGCTTAGGAAGCCATGCCTCAGATTCACAAGAAACACATTTAGAGCAGTATCAAATCTTCTGCAGGGGCTGGACAGGGATTTCTAGAGGAAGACATTTGAACCCGGAGATGTTCCAGCTGTTTGCAAGGACGAGTGGTCTAAGTATCCCCAAGTGCTCATTGATAAGGAGAACAGATCTCGCTCCACAACGTGCTATTTCTCCTGCTAGCAAGAGAGCCCTCCTTTCTGGCTGCAGTCAGCTGGCTGCTCAACAGAGGAGCTGCTTCAGGCTGCCAGCTGGTAGGAAACTTTGGGATGATCTCCTGCCATCAGCCATGGGCTGAGCAGGAACCCTACAGCTATGAGCTCACTCAGGAGCTTCCCCAAAATCAATAAGCCTGTAGCTACGGAGCTCCAGATCCCTAAACCACATCTGGCCAGACAGAAGTAGCTCACTTGTTTTTAGGTGAAGAGCAGCTATAAACCTTGAAGTTCCTCAATTACCTTTCCAAAATTAGCTTGTTCTCAGAAACTAAAATAACTCCTATTTTATATTGCATTTCTGGGTGCCGCAAATCAACGATCAAGCTGTGGCACTGCAAAGCACGCTCAGGTTTTGTTAAGAATAGCTCTATACCCTTAAAGCAGCCTTTGTCCTAGGAATGCCTCACCCTTGCTGGGTGTTATGTCACCATGAGCTAGCTCACTGCTTGAAAGGGTTTTTGTCTGGTACGCTCAGGCAACAGTCACAGGTTTTACTGGTGTCTTGCACGCTAAGTTTTAAAAGCATTGCTGCATCTCACGTGTTTGAAGAATTGTCTGAGTACTAAGGTATGGGATTATAAGGCAAAGTGACTCTGAATTGATGGGCCCAGCACTGCTCCACCATGCTTATCGCAAGGCGAGTTTAGCGATACGAATGTGTGCTCTGGTTTCAGGCTCTCTCCTGAACTTCTGATCTCACCTCTATTTGATGTTATCTTTGCAAGATGAAACAAAGTGTATCCACATCCTTTCCATTTCTTTCCACCGCCTGGACCTCCAGGGGTATAGCAATAACCTTAAGCACATGCCAATCATTTCTCAGGGGTTCCTTCTTGTGACCTAAGGTAGTCCTACAGATTATTTTCCAAGTGATCACAGAAAAGAAAATTGCATTTCTTCTCTTCTTTGATTAGACTAAGACATACTAGAGAGGCCTAGAAATATTTCAGAGGTTTTGCCTCTCCAGATGACAAAGATCATAGCTGTTTGGTGATTTGAGAGACCTTTCCTGTGCTTACAGCTTTAGGAGAGCTCAGGGCCTGTTACCCTGGGGCACTGGCTCGTCTGAGATAGTACCAAAAAGAAGACAGACTGCCTTGCTCATTCTGCACAAGAAGTAGATCCTAGTTATGAAGCCTTAGTGGTTTACAATACTGGTACACAAACACATTCTTTGAAACCTGTATTCCACCATCCATGACAAAGTAACCCAAGAATAACACTTCAGAAAAAAAAGGGGTTAGTTTATAAATGAAAGGACACTTCGGTGCTCACTATTAGTTTTACACAAACTGTGTTCACTGATTTAGGGTTGCATCTTGTGCAATTCTCCTGTCCCTCAAAGGCTAAAATGCCAGGGATTCAGCAGCAGATACAGAAAAACAAGAAAAGCAAGCATGGATGTGACCATGTGGATGAGCAACTGATGACAAATTGAGCAATAGAAATGAAGGCGTTTGCTGTGTTCTAAAAAACCTGAAAGTTCAGAGTCATCATCTCCCCAGGAAAAAATCTGGTTTTCCCCAGCTCCTGGGAAACCTTTTTTTCCTCTATAATCCTAGAACAGCTGTATGCCACTGGGACAGTGGGGTTTTGTGGTGCTACAAAGGTGACACCCAGTATGATTCAACGCAAGCCGTGCTGAATCTGAGGAAGAGACCTTGAGTTCGGCTAATGAACCTGGGAACTCAACATAGCAAGGCAGTGAGACGCTGTGTCGGTGGATAAATGGCTGGCTTCGTACGCAAGGCAGGAACTGAAGGTCACAAACGCACGTGTCAAGCCTCCATTTGTTGTAAGACATTCTTTTGCCCACTTGCAACTTAAATTCTTGTGGCTTTTATAGCTACTCAGGTGCCAAAAGCACCAGTGATGTAACAGGTGAGACAGTAAGCAAAGCAATAATGCTCTAACACACAGGATGAGCAAGAGAGACCATTCCCAGACTCATGGGACAGGTCACAGACGATGAAAAGGAACATTTCTTCTGGTGACACAGTATCCACCTTGTCCCCTGTACAGTGCTCCCAGGTGTCCTAACTGTTTTGCTACAATTCCTGCTCTTTGGGTAGACATCTTTTTGAATTCAATCTTTACAGACTGCTCAATATTTCCTTAGAGGATATGGGAAGCTTGAAGTCCATCAGCAAACCACACTGAAAATGCCTGGGTTATTTCAGCCTGCCTGTAGTACTTGACACGTAGCCAAATGAAATTTTATCTACTATCATAATGCTTGCCCCAATGATTTACTTATCTTTGCACAGACACCACAAGCTCCATAGCTTTTGTCCACAAATTGTGAAAGCTTATGGTCCATTTTTTCCAGGTCATTGATAAATTTAAGATGCCAATCTCAACAGCAAACCCTAGAATGCTTAATTATTTTCTTCTTTTCTCTTGTTTGACTGCAAGATGCAGTCATTCCTAACAGCTCTTTTCCTTAATACTGCATTTTGTGTGGAAACCACACATTTAACCTCCTGTTCCAAGTGCTATCATATAGGTGTTATCCTTGTGTCAAAAGAGTGAAGATGCCAGACAAAGTGTAAATCCCTGTTACAGAGTTCTCCTCAATATTTGTTGAGGTTCTGGCTCCAAGAGGTCACGTGAAGATGTGCTCACAATAAAATACCATTGGTCAGACTTGGAAATCATTCAAGAAAAAGAAAAATCTTGATACACTGGCTGTTTCATTTAGCAGAGGAGGCTTAGCAGGAATTTTTCCATGGAAAATAATATATTGAGTGGCCTGCTGTAGCATTCTTACATCTGAGTGTCTTCATCGGCTGTGGTTAGAAATAGGATGCTTGCAATTGCTTATGTGACATGAAAACTCTAAATGACTCCCAGTGGCTGCTTTGCATTCCCTGCAAAACTGAACCGACTGTCTGCTGGGGTCAGTCCGTGCTGCGAAGTCAGAACGATGGACCTGGTTGGCCACGGAAGAGCAAACCCTCCAGACTGGCAGGCTCTCAGTTTTATGCCATTATGCAGCCAGTTGACAAAATTACTTTATGGAGCTTTAATTGGAAGCATTTACGTTCGAAGTAACATAAAAGAAAGCCTCCAGAGCCTTTCCCCTTTCCCTCCAAGAGGGTTTTTGGAACTTGAGTAGCACATACAAACAGGAGGCGATTGATGAGAATATTCAGTCTCTGCTGCTTGTTTCATTTACTAAGCACTCGGGAAGCAGAGAAACAATGTAAACCAAAAGCAATTCCTAATATTTCATGTACAGAAGAGGAAAATATTTCTGTAGAATGCTCTAGTAGTCCTATAAAAATGTTATACCTGGAAAATAATAGCAGCTCTTTGGGAAAGGGATTTGTTGTCGAGATGACTGACTTCCCAAAGCCTTCCTCAGAGTTCACAACTCGTAACTGCGAGCCCTCAGTCAGAAACTGCAGACATTCAGACACCTCATTACATTACTAGCACACCACTAGCAGGGTATTACCACGGTGTTTCATGGAGCACTCTTGGTCTGTTGATGGCAGAGGTTAGCACATGCTGACAGACAGTACTTCTCTTTCTTCACATCACTAAGAAAGAGACACTCACTGGGAAACATTAGATATCTGATGCCACAAAGACAAAATAAATGGTCAGGTTTTATTAAAAAAAAAAAAAAAAAAAATTCAATGCATTTTTCTTCCACTCCACCATCCTAAGGTGCCAATGCTGCCCCATGCACAGGTACACCACAACCGCCCGCTCACACAGAACAGAGGCATCCAAGGTACAGTTTTTGCTGATGGATAGAGTTAACCACCTCCAACAGGATGAAATTAAAAATTATTTACACTAAATACTATGTCGTTCTCAATCCTGTTTACTGCTGGTGCACTGGCAGCCAAGCTCCAGCTGCCCCAGATGGAGCAGATTAATTCTGACGCATTCCTCCTCTCAATGTCATTCACCGATCACGGCTCTGCAGTCCAAAAGCTTCACTCGTAACTCTATCAAGTGTCAGAAGTTATGGCATTTATTAAATTGCATTCTGCATTTAAGATTGGCCATAGCTTAAAGTTATATACGTTACAAGGTCAAAGAGAGTGGTAAAACAATACAATAACCAAGGCTGACTCTGCTCATCTTCAATCATGTGTCACTTAGAAAGAAGCGTCCTCCAGAAGGGAAGAGGAAACCAAGTGCACGGAAGGCAGAATTGGAAAGGCTGCTGCAAAACAAACGGACTCTGTTTTCCCTTTAGAGGCCTCCCATCTGGAGGGGAATGGGGCTGAGGCCCAGTTCATACTGTTGGTGGCCCACCGCTAGCAGTGGCCTGCCATCTGCCGATCCACGCAGCTGTGTTTACAGCCTTCCAGGTAAAGCAGTCATCCATCTCTCCTCGCAGCCTGCCCCGGGATGAAATGTGCTCTCTACTCATCTATGCTACAGTCAAGCAGAAGCCAAAGCCAAACCCACAGGATACCAAAGCGCAGCTGACCATTCCATTAAGATGCTTGGATCTCTGTCAAAAAACCGTTCCCTAGACTTACAGCTTTGAACCATGACCAAGAAAATAAACAAACAAAAAACAACCCCACACAAAAAAAACCCAAACCAAACCAGTTTGCCCTGAATTAGCTTCCTGCAACCAACAGAAAGTGGTTCTTGATACAGGCCAGCAAATTGCTGCCTTTCTGAGTACTGCTCAAGCTGCGGAGGAGTTCCACAATCCAGCCCAGTTAGCCCCTTCTTCCTACATGGGCAGCCCCTACATTTGCGATGTGCAGTTGTTTACTTCCCTCAGCATTCTTCCAGCAATTCTCCCTGTGCAGAAATACTGACAGAGCATGTGGTGACTCCATTCGCTGCATGGGGCCAGCTGCACAATTCCATTATGCAAATGACAATGCTGGTAATTAAAAGTGTTTATCAAGTAACCACAGAGGAACTGGGCTCCCTTCCATGGCCAAGCCACACTCCTCATCGTTGTGGGACTATATAATGTGCCTATCTGTTATCTTTGCTACAGCTGTCTTAGTAGCTACCCAAGACGCTGGCTTACAGTCGGTATTTTAAGATGTGACTGACTTTTATAAGATGTTGAGAAAATAAAGGGTCTGAAATCTCTGATTTGCCATTTAACATCTAGAAATTAACTTTGACAATCCAGCCTTTCTCCCTCATCTCCTAAAGACATTCACTTTTGAAAGCTGGGAGCTTCAGCTAGAAAAGGACAGGCCTGTCCAGGCCATATGCAGAAAACAAGTCTCTATGGGACCTATTGTAATGTTGGTGGTCTCTCAGATCTCTTTCAAGCAAAAAAAAAAAAAAAAGACAAAACTCCACAGAAAATCATAAATCAACATGGCTTTTGAGTATCCAACAGCAATGTAAAGTTTAAAAGGAAGGGAGAAGAGAACATAGTACTAACCAAGCTCTGAAATCATTTGACTTTCACACAGGAGCATGAGATCAGATTTTTCACTCACAACCACCTTCTTTCTATAAATGGCCATTCAAGGTCAGGTTTGCTGAAATTTCAGAGCAAAGAAACCAAAGCAGGTCAACAAGCAGAGAAGTCCCGAGAGAGAGGGACCAGCTGGGGAGACTGGAAAACTTAAATCCCATTTGTCCATACAGCTTGTGCAGCCTGAGCAGTAACACCATTCATTCCACTAACCAAGTGGCTTAATCTCATACTCGAGTAACCAGGTGCCTTTGGAAGGAGGTGATATTTTACTTTTCATATCTATCAAGAACTGATTCCCATTTCTTTGATTTGCCTTAAGGTTCCATCTGGGATTTGACCAGCTGTTACCTGGGGAATAAAACACTAACCTACCAAGCGTCCATCAGGCACATCAAAAAGCTATCAGTGTAAAACCTACTATTTGTGACTCGAGCTGCATTGCAGTTCCCACCTCTGAAGTTCATGTAAATTATTTTCTCAAAAAACGTCAAAAGCAATTAACAATTTGCCAGAACCAAACTAAATTTAGTAATGCTTTTGATGACCCTGATAAGGCTTTTCAAGAAAATGTCCAGCTATCCCATCTCCCCGTTGCGAGTGCTTTAAAAATAGCAAGTGTGTAGAACTGATTTTTAGTGAAATAAAGTTGGTTTACTCCTCTCTTGCTACAGATATGATACGCTATTTCCTACAGTCATTTTGAATTTATTTAGGGAGTAATAATAATGACAATATCAGCATAACAACAAATAAGAGGAAGCCAGCCAGGAATAGATTTAGTGAGAAATGAGGAAAAGGTCCCGTAACCATCGGTCGAGGTTCTCTAACAGCTCTCCAATTCTGCAGCAATGACAAAATGGCACAAATGCTTGTTAAAAGAACTTACTACATCTACTGAAGTCACTGTATGACCCTGAATTTGAGGACGTGGGTTCACACATCCAGAGCAAAAAGCACCGGAGGATTCTTCTTTACAGCCACATTGTGGGCCCAATGTATAGGCAACTCTCTCAACTGCTGTATGGTTTCACAGGGATCTCGGAGAGCTTCACTGGATAAGGTTATAAGCAGGCTGGGATTCCTTCAGTATAAGCAAGGTGGGAGAAAAACAGGTTTACATACATGTATAAAGATCCTCAACTAGTGCTCGAGGGCTAATTGCCACCTCTGTTCTACTTTCCCTGCCACTAGAAAACATGGTCCTCAACAGAATTTAGTCAGAATTTATTAAATAATACTTTGAGGAGAGAGAGAAAACAGGTGACAGAAAATGTTGCAGTCACTTGCAACTGTTAAAATGTGTCTTGTTGGCAGCTTCATTTGGAAGAAAAAAATACTATCTCTGGTAAGAGTGATTTATCACAATGACACATCTCCATGCAGAGCTCAGCAAGAGCCACTTAATACTCACACAAAAATGAGAAGGAGAGGCAGAACACAGAAGAGAATAAAACCCTGCATTTCTGATACCTTCAGAAATGACAGTCCTCTTCTCCTCCGTTCCCTACAAAAAAGGTACCTTTCTCACCAGGCTCCAAATCCAATCCTCTGCTCATTGCACAGTATCCATTCATCTGAATGCTTTTCATTGAAAAGGACTTTTTTATGGTTGTTTTTTCATTCAGAGTAAGTTAAAAAAAAAAAAACAAAACAAACAACAATTGTACCATGTAAAAGTTAATAAAAAAATAGCAAATATTCTAAAGGTTTAGTTTTCTAATTAAATTGAAACAAATGTCTGGCTACCATTTTTTCCACCAGAAATTCATATTAATTTAACTAAATTAATTTAAACCAAACCTGACTTTTTCTTTCACCATTTTCATTTCATCAAAAGCTACTTACTTTGGAAAAAAAGGATAGAAAGCTTTTGATGAGAGATTTTTACATAAAACTAATTAATTTACTAAGCCCTTATGAACTTCCTGAGCAGCGCTGTGTTTGTCATGAGAGCAGTTAACAGAATTCTGGCCCGTCTGTTCTAAAACCACAAGCTTTGCTCTCCCGTGTAACAGCCAATTTTCACAAGGTGTTAGCAGAGGAGGACCAGAGGCAGCTGAAGAGGTCTGATGGCAGGCAGAAGGCTGAGGCACGCACACCCCCAGCCCTGCACTCCTTCCCACACTATCTTCTGGTCACACAAGTCACGCTGTTCCCATCTATAGGCAGCGAGGGTAAAGATGGAAAGAATCACTAAGTTTTCCTCTTCTCAGTACCTAGCACTTGGACAGAAAGTACAATCCTTCCTTAGGACACGTCTCACAAAAGATGACATTCCTAGTTTAGAGGGTGGCACAGCTAATGCGGTATGTGCCTCCCGATGCTGTGACCAGCTCAGTGCACAGACAGGACTGCTGGTGGGCTAAAATGAGCTAGAAATGCGAGATGAAAACATACATCTCCTTTCCCCTCTGTGAAGGAGTTCATTAAAATATTTTTCCATGCAAGATGAAAACCGGCCAGATGACGACTCAGATTTAAGTCATCGCATACTGCCACGACTTCTTAAGAGGAAAAAACCACAGGTGAAGCACTTAGAAGCTCAGCATCTTGCCAGCAACAAAGTTCACTAGTATCCAACTACCTGCTAAAGAATGGCTCCATTCACTCACTGCAGCAGAATCCTTACAACAAGGGCAGCTATTCAGCCTTGCGCCCTAAGCAAAACCCTACAAAGGCAGGCAGTTCTATTTGGCATCGGTTGCTATGGGTATCAGTGCATCTTGCTTTACAGTTAGCTCAGGTGTGGTTTAAACAGTAGAAATAAGGGATGTTGTGGAATTTTGTGAAGCCTGAGGACACCGTTCCCTTCAGAGGTTAAATGTACAGATGGCATATTCAACAGCGATTCCTAAAAATAAAAAGAATTTGTCAAAAGGCACAAACTCTGTTCCTAGCTGCGTTGGGAAAAAATGACATTCATTCCACTACCTTAAAAGTTCCTCTCAATTTAAATCACCAAAAAGCTAGAGATTTATGCAGCTTGCTAACAGATTTTCAGTTCTGTCAAAACAAGCCAGGGAAAGGATGAAAAGAGCAGCAAAATAAGCTACGCAGTGAACACTGTCTTTGCCCGCTGCCCTACAGAGTACCCCAGTATAAAACAACAGGACCAGCAGAAAGCAATCGCAGAGCAGCAGAGTTTGTGGGAATCAAGTAAAACAAAGCACAAGGAAATCAGCGAAGCATCAGAAAAAGCTGCTCTTTGAATATTGCATAGTAAATGCTTTTAATATAGGAATATACATTTATTTCTTCCAATAAATCGTAAATGATCAATAGCAAAATAAAGATCAGGGAAGACCTTAATGGCAAGCAAGTGAAAATGACAGCAGTTGTATCTTTTGCTGCTTTGTATACAAAATACCAAAAGAATCGCCCAACAGATGCAAAAATAAACAAACTAACAAAAGATTAAACAGCTCCCTGGCTGGGTTTTTGTCTGCCAAATCTCTGCCTGGAGAGGACTTTTATGTCCATGTAATGAACCCTCAAAATTATGGACTTACAAAGGAAACAGCTGCTTACCCAGGATGGAAATTACCCTGTCAGACGGCAGAGCACCCAACCTTGAGGCTGGGGCTCAGGGCACCCGTCCCATGCAATGCACGATGACACAGAGGTGGAACTGAGCGAGTGTCACGGCACAGAGCTTGTAGGTGACTCATCCGCGGTGTGTGGCACAAGACAGGTTGAGGAACAGGACGAAGCGGTGTGTTTGTGTTGCCGGCCCTCCCAGGAGGGATGGAAGGCTGAGGATGTGCTCGATACGGGGCACGGGGCACCATCAGAACGTGGTGTGGGGACATCAGAAGTGGCCTGTTGTGACCCTCACACATCCTACAGCTTGTGACAGTTTTTGGCCCACACAGAGTTAGTGAGGGCCAAGTTCTTCTCCCATTACCCTCTGAAGCCCACCCAAAACCCACGTAGAAACACCATCTTAGGCTCCACAACCAGAGAGGTACTCTGTGATACCTGCAGTATCAAATATGAAATTATCATTATTGCACTTCTGGCATCCCAACATCCCGTGGACATTAAAGCCACTCTAGGTGCACTGCTGTCCATCTCACTGATGAGTCTCATTGATCTCCACGGAAGGCAGTACCGGCCCATCTGCTTCAGCAGCATTGGGTATTTGAAGGGAGAGCAGAGAGGGTCCTGTCATAAATACAATATGCCCTTGGCTAGCAAACACTGTAGCTGGGGCAAACCTAGATAAAAACTAATTGAGTGTCTTGGTCATCTGGCAACTTGGGAGTGGTCAAGCCTATAAAGCAGGAATCCTGACTCACAGTTTTCTATTCTGGCCACCAGAAAAAAAACATTGCTTCCCCCAAGTGCTATTTTCCAGATTTATATTGCTTGCCTATATAACCAAGAACAGTCATAAATATAACAACCCCTAAATTCTTCTTATGCTCATAGTCAAGAGAGCAGGCCGAGATCCCCATTACCCCAGATCCTGCCCTATGTGGTAGAAGCCACCAAGTTGAAATGGACAAGTGCTCTGGGTTGCGCAGAAATTACAATTTTGAGACATCTATACCTGAGATAAATTCATCAACTATTTCTTCAGCAGCTGACATTTGCTAACAACACCTGCCCTGTAATTCCATACTGGCAAGACCATTTTGGGCGCAGTGATCGGCAGTGTTAACTGGACGGCACCAGCGATGAAGTGGATCCACAGTGCACAGAAATGTTTATGTATAAACCACTCATTCCAGCTAAAAGAGTAGTCAAGCTGTAGAAGTCGCTGCAGTACTCATGTGGACAACGGGGTGCTTTTAGAAGTGTCATCTGCAAAGCACATTTTCTGCCAGAATGTGATTGTTGATATGATACTAGATAATTTCTGTATGAACGGAGTTAAGCACGACGTGCAAGAGAGCAGGACGGCAGTATTTCGAGAAGCAAGACAACAGATTAGAGACAAGTGACAAGGCTGATCTCTGCAGCTGCAATTAACTGTCTTGCCTTCAGTCTCTCCTGCGCAGCTCAAAGGAGGGCTACGTTTTCCTGCTGCTGCTGAAGGTTGATTAGCAGTCAGGTGGGGAGAGGCTCTGAGGATGGCATGACACATTAATTAAATCACTTCTACCAGCTAAGTGATGACACTTTGATTTATAGCAGAGCTCATTCAACTAGACACTGGCATTTCCTGGGCACCAAGATGAGGAACAGCCAAGCTGAGAAGCAGGTGGGAGAAGAGGGGATGTGCGCACACGGGAAAAAGAACAAAACCACGAGGTAAATACCTGCAGCTGATAGACACTATTTTCGAAACAGAGCGCTTGCAGGAGCAGTAGAAATAACCATTAAACATGAGCTGAAAAAATATTTAATTCACACTGCTTATACAGAAGAGTATTTAGTTTTGTTCACATCTATAAGAAAAGCCACTTTAGGACAGAGCCTTGTAGAAACCTCTCACATTAAATGTAATACGGATTCTTTCATAAGGCACATTTCACCCTGACACACTCAGTTTGTGACTACGGACATGAGTCAGTGCTGTCTTCAGGCACTCAGCAGTAATCTCAGAAAGAGAGGACAGAAATCTCCAGAAGGCAGAGTGGGACAGTGACCCAGGGGCCAGTTTGAGATGCTGTGCCCCTGCCCTCTCCTGCTGCATCACCTGACAGGACTGACGTCTCCTGAACAGAGTGTTTCAGTTTTGCCCTCTGCCAAAGGGCGATGCTGTTATTTCACCAACCTTTGTAAAGGGTTACCTCTACCCGACTTGATCTGTTTTGGTTAGGATTTTGACATTTGAAAAGGCTAACTTCAGCAGCCTGGCTACTAGAACGCCTCTCTCCTGGTGACAAGCCTCCATACTCTTCCTTGTGAACTCTGTGGTCAAAATCACAAACCTGCACAAGGGAGAAAATACTTCTACACCCCAGAATCCAGAAGAGGTCAAAGCATGATTATCACTGCAGTAAAAGAATCATAGAACGGTAGGGGCTGGAGGGACCTCTGGAGATCATCGAGTCCAACCCCCCTGCCAGAGCAGGGTCACCCAGGGCAGCCCACACAGCAACAG
>JANHFX010018193.1:10144-20863 GCA_027560015.1 Chloroceryle amazona | reverse complement strand
TGTAGGGAGAGGGGTCCTAGCTTCCCGTACATCGCGATATCTTCCGGCCGCCAGGCCCTAGCCAGCAACAGCTAGGAAACAGAATATAAAAATTCAAGGTTAGTAAGCAGTAGCCTGATGCTGTAAATGCTTTAAAGATCATCTAAAAAGAGTGTTTACCTTGTTACTGAGCACATCTTTGATTACTGCTCCTTGAGCTACTGTCCTATGGTAAATTTAAAGTATGGATTCAGCAGCCCAAGTAGATGTTATAGTCAAACAGTAATTAAAATATAGATCAAAATTTGGAAGTGAGAGACAATATTCTTCCAACCTTTTATTTTGCTTTTATTATATTCTTTCAAGTTTGATAAGTTTTCTAAATGAATAAATAGATATGAGCACTGTTTCTATTGTGTTCTTATCCTAAGTATCTTGCAGACCTTGTACCACAAGCTCTGGTTTAAAAAATACATCTTAAGCCACACTTCTTTAGTCTTTGCTCTGCAATACAAAGATGATAATGATGCCCTGGCCTTAAAACATCTAAGGCCTGTGTAACAAATAAATTTCTCTTACTCTAGGATATTAATTAAAAGTGTTTTCCTATGTAGTAAGCTAGTTTCCATATGACTTTCCAGATGATTGTTTGTGTCTATAATACAGATAGACATATTTCACAAGTTTAAAGGGATTCTTTTTTTTTTCTTAAACACAGCGACACCATATGGTGTCTAGAAATGACTCTCCGTATTTCAGTCAGTGCCCTCTCCTCAGCAGAGTTCTTGGATGTTAGCTGCATGGTTGATCAATCCATTTGTAGAATCAGGAAGAGTTACTAAATTACTGAGTATGATTCCCTGGTAAACAGGGGCTGAAAATTTTATCCAGTTAATCCTGAATTGAATCTAGCAGAGAACACAATACCACATCTGAAGCACAGAGCTATCATTCAACTTCTTGATATGTGTTGATCTAATTTACAAGGTGAAAATGAAAAGCAAGAATATGCAATGAGCTCTACAAAAACCAGGTAAGGTATGGTGAAATTATATGACCTTACGAATGCTTTCCTACTTTAAACAAATACACCCTGTTTTAAAAATAAGCACAATATTATTGATGAAGCAAGTACAAGTGCTGAACGTGAGGATTTTCAGAAAGGACTCTGATAATTGTTTAATCCTTGTCGATTTAGCTTCCCGAGTTTTAGGGTTTTTTTTTCTGAATCTCTTTTACAAGTGACTTGTGAAGTTACATGGTTGTTATTTGCTTACTGCTTATGTGCAGACTCTGTTGGCTGAAAGTGTTTTGTACAAATAACTGCATTGCATGTCTTTTTTCCTTAATGTGAGTGCAGTACTTTAGCACAGCTACAGGACAACAGTAATCTGCAAAATCCATTGGCCAAGCATGATGAACCATCATACCTTTAGTTATCTCTGAACACCTTTTCCTACAAAAATCATCTGCAAACTTATGCTTTTCAAGGTAGCAATTCAGAATGGGTCTCTCTGGACATAGTGGAAAAGTCCATACTTAAGTCTAGCCTGCACTGCCTCCACTCTGTGACATCTTTGACCCTTACCGATGTTGGATACCCTCTCTTTCTGGAATGAGGCCCTCAGTCATCTTCTGCTGCTCACCCACATGAGCCTGCAAATCAAAACCTCCGCCTCTAATACCCTAGACAGTGAATCCAGCAATAAATGGGACATCCTCTAATGCATGTGGAAAGTATAATCACCATGCAGCACAACCCTTAGAATCATCTATGCCAAATATCTACAGTTTAACTACAGGCCAAAAGCAATTTCTGCTTTGTTTACTTCTTGGTTTCTCATCATATACAGTCTATGTAAACATATTTTTCCAATAGATGAGATGTACAGTGAAACCTAATCTTTGACATCTGTCATAACTGAAGGTTGTGTTTGGATCTTTCTGTCAAGTCTCAGATCATGTTCTGCCCATACAATTTCCTGTCATACTTCAAGGGGGAATTATATGATACACTATGCATTCCTGTGATGCTATGCACTGTTCAAATGATAAAATCCTGTATCCCAGACAAGTTGTTATATGATACTGCTTGTCACCATTTCTCTAGTTATTTATTACAGTAAGAATCACTCAGACCAATTAAGAATGAACCTCAACAACCAGAACCCAGCAATTTCCCCAAGATCAGCATCTTCTCCACAGATCATGAACACTGACCAGAACAGATATACCATCTGTGAGCTCCAGATGCCCAGTGCATCACCCTGCTGCACCCTACTTTGCCTGTCTGACAGTGGACCCTGCATTTTTGGACTAAATGAATTCAGTGAACTTTTTTGAGAAATGACTCATGGACCAAGGGACTATTACCCATGTGTAATATCTATCTATCTATCTATCTATCCATCTATCTATCTATCTGTGTGTATATGTCTATTGAGAGATAGGAAAAAATAGTAATGACTTGGGAGAGATGCAAATGATATGGGCTAAGGGGTGGAATACTGTCCTGGTTTTGCTGGGATAGAATCATAGGCCGACCATGGTCTGCAGGCTGTTAGCAGCTTTGAGTCAGCCAGAGCAGCTGGCCCAAGCTGGCTCACAGCAGTATCCCATACCATGAATGTGATGCTCATTAGAAGGGCGGAAGTTTGCTAAAGAGAAGGGGCCATCTGCTTGGGGTCATCCTGATCCTACTCCTCCTCCTCTTCCTTCTCCCCCTGTTTCTTCTCATCCCTGAAGGTGGTCGCTTACCATTCTGCTCCTGATGTCTGCCTTCTTGTTTATTGTGACCACTATACATTTGCTGGGCTGAATATGATTTTGTATACTTTATGTTGACATTGGTATTAGTTTGGTTGTTTCATTAAAATCATTTTCATGTGAGTCTCTTCTTTTAATCCATTAACCTGCTGACCTAGTCTCATTTCCTGATTCCTCTTCTCTGATGGGGAGTGTTCATTGGGTGATAAAGCAACTGTTACAGTTTAGCCTTGATTACAGGCTAAACATAGACAGTAGCAGCATCCTGCATGCTGAGAGTGCACCACATTGTTGGTGACTGGCCTGCAGCTGGACTTTGTGCTGTTGATTACAATTTTTTAAGACTGTCAGTTCAGCCAGTTGCCAGTATGCCTCACTGTCCATTTATCTACCTGAACTTCAATGGGTTGTCTACATGTTTTTTACAGGAGGCTGTGTCAAAAGTGTTACTGAAGTCACAGTAAACATGATATATCCCTCATCCACTGAGCCAGTCACCCTGTAGAAGGCTATCAAATTGATTAAGCATGACTTTGCCTTCATAATATTGGTTCTTACTGCATTACAGAGGAACATCTTCAAACCTCTGGAGCACCCCTACCTTGAAGCTAGCTGTTATCTGTGAGAGTGGATTGGCAACCAACTCTCTAGAGTACAGAAAAAAAGCAAATTTGAAATTATTTGCTCCAGGTGATGTGAAAGGTCAGTGACAGAAAAGGAATGAAAATGAGGGGTTCATGCCTCAGACATTTTCAGCACCCCGTTTAATGCTTCCTAAACCAAAAAAATAAATAACGGTCACCCTATTAAAGGGGAAAAAAAAAAAAAAAAAAAAAAAAGCAGCCCAACAAGCCCTGGAAACACTGATCTCAAGTTTTTATGCCTTTAAATAGAGGCTTATTATTCCACTGTCATTTTCATTGCCTCAGAGAGAGAAAGTCATCATTCTTGGAAGCATCCCTTTACTCTCTCTGTTTGTCTTTTTACATATCACAAAATAGAGTCATGAAGTACCAACTTGCTATCAGGCCACTGAATTCTTGCAAGATTGTAATTTTGAATGGGTTGTGTTCCATTCAACTGCAGCCATTTGGGTCCTACCTCACAAGCAGACTACTGCAGCTGCATGTGGCGCAGAGTCCCCATTGAGCCAGTGTCACACACAGCACTGTAGCAATAACTGATAGCTACGTTTGTCTTGCGGGCTGTATAGAGTCTGATTGCTGTCTTTTTATTTCTAAAGCAATTCCAGTGAGAGCTTTAAGGTAGTGCTGAGGGCAGGAAAAGATGTGAGCTGTGTAGAAAAGTTGCAGAAGTTCTACAGGAATGTACTTCTTCTGTAGAAGTGTCCTATGCCCTTGATTGTTCATTGCTAATTTTTTCCTAGCTAGAGAAGACAAAGTCCTTATGCATCACACCTGATGCCACATTAGAACCAGCAACTAAAGTCTTGCACAAGAGCAGGATCATTTGTTTATTTTAATAGTTAATCATTTTTTTAATAGATTTTATTTAATATTTATTTTAATAGATCATCATTTGTATATTCAGATATGAAAGTAGTGAATGGCTACAGGAAATATAGAAGTAGGTAAATGCTACCTGTGAATTAATGTAATGGAAACACAATGTGAGGTGTGTAGGAGTCAGCATTTAAAAAGGCATTTCTCAAGCAGCAGTGTCTAAGATAAATAATACCAGGCAATCAGAGTGCCATCTTAGCTAACAACGTTCACAAACCCCTTTGTAACCAGTGTATTAACACTAGTCTCTATAGATCTATGTATGATTTTAACAAAGTCACTCAGCTTTGTGAATCTAATGGAGTTAGTTGGGGTCAACTGAACAGAATGCAACATATATGATCTTTTCAATGATACAGATGAGACAAGATGATTAGCCTGGAGCTTCTCTTTATTGGCCCTGAGGGGAAGTGGTCTACAAATGACCAACATAATGTATAGGCATGTTAAGAGACAGTGCCATGAGAAAACAGAGTCCTGGAAAATAACACCAAAAAAACCCAACCAAAACCCACTAAATAAAAAACCCAAGCAGGAAAAAGAAATGGTAGTGTCAACATTTCAGTTGTAGATGATTGGGATGTTGTCAATTAAGAAAGGGAGTGGAAATCTTACTAAAAGAAAGAAAAATGTCCATAGAACAAGAAAATGATTCTTACCATCACTATGATCTGTTGAATATGAATACAGACATATTTTACTGCATCTTGTCTAGAAAATAAAAGGAAGGTTGATGGTGACTTCTCTCCACCTTTAGCAGGGCAATAGTGGGTATTGGCTCTTCAGCAATACTAACTATTTAATGCAGCATTTGTGTTTCCTTGATGGTCTTGCAGCACAGGGCAGTGCCTGCTGAGAGAAGACATGCTGCTGCTGACATGATGTAACAGAACAGGTAGCCATCAATTCTGCTCCATCACTGGGAAGTGCTAGGAGCTCTGAGTATGCATCAAAAAGAAAAACTAAGCAAGACAACAACCCCAAATGTGTAGGCCTTGTCACCCTCAGTATGCAGTTAGCTTTGATTCTAGGGAGCCAGGGGCAAGCACTGGATGTGACTTGAGGCATAGCTGGCTTGGATCCAGCTGAGACATTGTGGACTCCCTGCTCTCTGGTGGGAACATGGGATGTGTGTATCACTGCTTTTTGATGTTGCAAGTGAGAATGTAAAACAATATTACCACCTGCGGAAAACCACACTGAACAGCACTGCCAGTGTCTTTCCTCCCTGTGATGTGAGCATGGTTTATCCAATGCAGTTCATTGCACTGATGTCTGTGCAAGCTGAATTGTGGTTTATCTGATCTTTCTCGTTCTGAAAGAGAGAAGAGAGTGGACAACACCTCACATTTCCTCTCAGTCTTTCCCTCATGTCCAACACACACACAGAATGAGTGCCTATTAAAGCATACTACAAAGGCATGAAAAGCTACCAGTGGCATTTAGGCTGCATTGTCTGTAATATGTCATTGCTGCAGCTATCTGGTATTATAAAAAAGTGGGCACAGAGACCAGTAGGCCAGGACACTGCAATGGGACTTTGTTCCCAAGATACCTGAGGTAGGGAAATCAATCCCCACTACTTTCACTGCATGCAAGCTCTGCAGCACCTTGAAATCAGCCGCAATGCTAAAACTGAGCTTGGAGCCCGTAACTCTTACTGTGGTTTGGTTCTGCCACCAGCAGAGCACAGGCTTAACTGATGGCAGGAGGTGCCAGATGAAAATGGAGTTTGCCAGTATATCGTAGCACATAATTAAGCTATCTGCTTTTGAGCCCAATTAGTCCCACAAAGTTTTCTTTAATAAGTTAAAATGCACAGTACCTTTTGCTCCCTTTTTAGTAGCCAGAACTATCTTTCACACACACTGATAGGTGATAAAATTTTGTTCTGTGATGTATAATCACATCCCTGCAAAAGAAATTCCATTATACAGCAATTTTCTTTTCTTGACTGAATTAATTTATTTTTTTTAATTAGTTGATCATAAGGAAAGTTTTAAGTCTGTGCTGTATTCTTCCATTGTGAGCTGTTAGTGTGCTCAGAACTGAAAGACAGGATGTTTTCAATGTCTGTAGTATATGTGTATAAGAACAGATTTCTTCCCCATTAATTTGAACTGAGACATTCCTTATCTGTAAAGGCTGGCAGAGAAGTGAATGCCTGGTTTGAGTGGTGGTGGGGAAGGAGGCAAACCTGTCCTAGCACCTGGAAAGCTCTAGGAGAGTAAGAAGTATATGACAATGACTGATGCACATGTAGCAGGAAACTCTGGAGAGTATCCCAGGAAATGAGGGCAATTTGCAGCTCATTTTCATTAAAAAAATGAAAACTGTTGTATCTACCTATTTCATGGGTATGTTGCAAGCATATGCTGGACGTGGCTGACTATGGTGCCTATGTCTTATCTTTCTGTGGGCTGTGCAATTTAAACCAAAGGTTTTGTGTGTGCTCTCACTCAGGTACACTGTGTGTGCAGTTTCACCCAGTGACTAAAATTAGTGCTCATTTAAAAATCGGTGCTCATATGAGCATATGTGTTATTCCTGAACTGAAAAATAGTCCCACCAAAGAAAGGAAGGGGTGGCAATGACCCTTTGCAATGCTGATAGGATTATTAGTGGTTGAAACTGGGTGTTCCCATGGGGATATAGGGAACAATGCTGAACACCATTATATATGATCCACATAACGGTATTAATATATAACAATATATAAATATGTAACAATATATTTATATGGTTATGAAGACTACAGATGTTCATCTATTATATTGTTTGATAGCTGTAAATAAATAGCAGTTAAGTTGCATGGCAATGAGGTGATAGATAGTTGCATCGTTTAGCGTTGTGTCTCCTAAACATTTTTGCCATCTTTCGTTCTTCCTTCCTCAGGAGTGATTTCATGTTCAACAAGCAGAAGGTGAGAGTATGCCTGTGTACACGTGATATTCCTTACAAAGATTTCCCAGCTGGGTCTTGAACCTAGTGAGAAGAGTCTGAGTTTTCATCCTGAGACAAGCAGTTAATGTATTCCTGACTGTGAAAGGAAAGTGGTTGTCTTCTGTGCTGCCTTGAATCCTCATCAACTTCCCAAGTGGAAAAGTAACACTTATAGGTTCCCAAGCTGTTTAATTAACTATAGCAATTGCATCTAAAGGCTCTAGTGCTCATTTGAAAATAAGAATAAAAATAGAAATGGAGGTCAGAAGAATGTAACTGATGGTGTGTGGAAATAGGACAATAAAGAAACAAGAATCAAAATGGAAGCTTCCTCATCGTGGTCTCTTCTTTGTAAGAAACCCAACTGCAGGCATATCCTGAAACATGAGCCTCGAGGGTATACATGTCCTCCTTGTTTTCAAGCAATAAGAAAATATCACAGTGATTCACACATGCAGATATTCATGTAGATGCCATTTGGTTTTTCTCTTCTTCAACAAATTGTTTCATGAAACCAGTATTCCAGGGTGTGATGCTATCCAACTGCCTTGGAAGCTGCTCTGGATTTCAGAGACCAGTGTGTCTGGACTGAAGGCAGCTTATGCTCTAATACAGGCCATGTCTCACATCATTCGTACTGGTATTGCTGCCCTGTCTCCCAATGAGTTTTACAATGCCTCTCTGGCAACTACAGAAGCTATACATTTGGTAAAAAAATATTCCTTTTAAAGTGTTTTCAGTTGTGTTAGTGCTGAAGTATCTAGCTGGGACTGTGAAATACAGCTGTTCTTCAAGTTTGTACATGGGAAATACCTAGTCTTATGATGTCTATGAGCAGCATCCTAGTGTTTGAGCAAGAAATTAAGATCTGCATATTGTTTTTTGCAACATGTAACAGAATTGGCTGAAGCCTGACCACTAAGCCTCACTGGATTGATGAACCTCTTCTTATTTTATTTATTTATTTTTTATTATTTATTATTTATATTTTATTTTTTAAACCATCCAGGAAGTATGAGTCATCACCTACCTGATGGGGTAGGGTGGTCTTTTTCTATTGAGAATCCTACATTTGTCCATGTTGTTAGGTTTCATCTCTACAAGTATGGACATAAACTTAATTATTTGTTTCTCTTTCCTGTAGTAACCAGTTTGAAACCCATAGGTCAATGCAGGAAATAAGACACCACTCATTGATTTTGGTGAAGTCTTCAGCAAAAGTGCCATTTTACTTTTTTTTAAGTTTTTATCTCTCTGATATTTGACTTGCAGTTTCTCATATCAGTAATTGACTGACTGCGTGATGATTATTAGTACCACAAAAATTCTGAGGGATTATTTGGGGCTGTACAAGAGGCGCACTGAAGCTGTTTGTTATTGTGGTGTGCTTTCTTTGTTGTGCTGCCACTGACAGGGTGCATATCCAGAGTAGTTCAGGCCAAGACACTGGCTGATGGTCTGTGTCTGAGGAAGGCTGCTGTTCAACACCAGTTTTGCTACGGATGCAGTGTGACTAATTTTGTGCAAGTGATTGAATCTCTCTGCTTGGTGTGATGCTGTCTCTTCTGGTGAGGGATTGTATAATAGCTGGGAGATGATAAAGCATGAATCTTTTATAGTTTGTCAGGTTTTACTACTTACATAATAATGTAGTTCAATAAACAGAACCAAACTGTAAAATATGGCACCATGTTTGCAAATAATTACCGATAGTAATGCTAAAGAAACTTTGTTCATAGGAAGAGATGTTATAGGTTACCTAAGATGGCCTAAGATAGATGTTTCCTATATCAGATTTTTTATATCAGCAGTCTATACAGAAGATTTATTGTCTACTTATTTGAAAAGGCTTTCCATAATAATGTGTAAGAGCTTGACAATATTGTATATAGAATATTTTCTAATGCAGTGGTCTGTTCTTTGTTCTCTCTGATCAAAAGACACAGACAATATAATTGGCAACTGCTGCTCATGAATAACAACCATATAATTTTTTGAGGTGATACTGTTCAAAAAGAATAGATGCTGAAGTAAAGTTTGATAAACTAAATATTATGTGATTTTTAACCTCCTGATATGTCATTCACTGCAAAAGCCACTAGAAATATTAAAAACCTGAATTTAAGAATATTTGACTAAGACCTGTTTGTGTGAGATTTTGTATACCTGCACAATCACTTAGTTGGATGGAGCATTTTATACAATTATCTATGGGACTAGATCACAATTAGTTCAGGAAGGTCTGTCTGTAGATAATAGGTATATTCAGATACATGTTTGAACTTGATAATTTCTAGTTGGCTTATTATCCTGAGGAACTGCCTCCCTAGAGCTGCCTGATAAAGCGGCAACCCTCTGAGGTTTTTGAGTCCTAAAGAAAAAAAGCTAAAGAAGAAATCTGCAGCCTAGCCTCACTGGATTAACTTAAGCCATCTTGCATCACTGGCATGGCTGATGAAACAGTCTTTCACAGCCTGGGACACCAGCAGGACATCCTGTTTCAGTTTAGAAATCACCCCTGTGGCCCCCCACTGCCCCACTAATAAAACAAAACAACCCAAGGAATAATCTCTGTCCAAAGAGGCTGCTCAGGCACTGATTGTCACCCTGGCACACAGCCAAGCCCAGCATGCCACAGAAATGGGCCCAGGAGGGGAGTGACTGGAAAGCAGTCAAAGAGCACCGAAATGGGAAGTCATTAAACTACCACCACCAACAAAAATCTCATTTGTTCAGTTTTCCTTTCTTCTTGTTTTCCTCCCTCTTATTTTCTTTTTTCTCTCACTTTTTTAAAGAATGAATTCAAAACAAAACCTTCCTCCAGGCTGTAATGGAAGTCCAAATCCAATTATTTCTATTGCCCCAGTGCTGCTGCTGTTGCTCTTTTGTTTTGGTCACATTTTTAATGAACTTTTACATAACCTGACTTTCTTATTTAAAAGATAATAATAAGTAATGACTAGACTGCATGTTTCTTGTAGAATGAAAGGAGAGGTTTTGTATGAAGCATGAGTCTTATAAGTGTCTTTATGATAATACCCTTACAGTTGCAGAATGGTTTATTTGTTCTCCTTTGGAATATAATGAGAAAGGGGAGAATGACATCTTTTACTGTTTGAGGGCTGGATTCCTGCTGGTGGAACTGATGTCAATACACAGAAGAGAGTGAAGTTAGGTTGATTTATCCTGGCTGAGAGTTTGTTCATTAAAATAATTTATTTATTTTTTAATTCAGAAGAATGAAAATACTTTGGAGAAAGTAACGTTGACATCTAAATAAGTAAACAGTGTGTACACTGGGAAATTGGGAGGAATGCTATTATAATTAATATTTTACCTCATAAGATTAAGAAATGGTTAGAAGATGCTAAAACGTGCACTCAGTGGAGCTCTGTCTTCTCAGAGAATAAAGAAAAAAACTGGTCAAAACCAGTGGTTGTGTGGCTTGTGACTCAAAAAAAAAAAAAAAAAGTAAAATCTCACCCACTCTGCTTAACATAATAAATGA
>JANHFX010018192.1:0-13795 GCA_027560015.1 Chloroceryle amazona | reverse complement strand
ACCAACTGGGACAAAAAAAAACAATTTTACAATAAGCCCATGCAGCTTTACTCCCTCAAGACACCAAACTGGAAAGAAAAAATGTTGGAAAAAAAATCAGTGACCATTACACGGAAATGGTGAGTTGGTCTCTCTCTCTATATATATATATTTCTTGGTCTATATATATTTATATATTTAATTTTGCCTGCCTTCTGGCGTGGTTGGGTTCATCAGAGGGTCTTACTTTACCGCAAAGGGCCATATACAGGATTTTTCAGCACTCCCATTTATTCCTCAGGAGTTTACTGAAGGCTGAAGAGAGTTGAGATTGCAAACTAAATCAGATTATTCTTCCCCTATCCTGCCACCATTTACATAGCTCACTAGAGGTGCATAAGTATCCTACATGCCTTGAATGAATGGCTTATTAATAACTTCTTGCAAGACAGGTTCTTAAAGTTCTTTGCCTAATAAATAAAATTGAACGCATGCACATTGCAAATCGTGGGCCATTGTCCTTGTATTACTCACAGAAGACCATTTTCCACTTCATTTATTCATTTCAGAGATAAAATAATAACATAATAACACCTGAAATTTGGATTACTGTTCTTTTCCTAATATCTTTTACTTAATTACACGCTATCTTTAACTGCCTCCCTTGTTTTGGCCATTTCCTATTACTTTGCAGAAAAATACAAACCAAACCAAACCAAAACCAAACAAAAGAAAAAGGAAAACAAAAACGAGACCAAAAAAATCAACAAACAAAAAAACCCAGATGCAAATGCCTGGGATATAAGCCTCATTCAGAGACCACCTTAAAATGTCAGTTACCAATTAAAAACGAGCTTGTTGTACTAAAACGTTAAAATGCGCGACTTTGTACAACACACTGAAATGCTTGCATATAATTAGGTGAGTTAGAGACAGACATTAGTCCTAAGTATGAATGTTCCGGGCTTTGCTGCTTAAAGTAACAATTTAATTGATAAAAATTTTCTCATGGAATTTTGTTCATAAGCTCAGTAATTACAGCAAAGAAGCATCACAGAAAACACCTCAATTATCCATCTGAGAAAAACACACTGGTAGGGATTGGCCACTCATTTTACTAGTAAGACTCTAAGGGATAGTTCAAGTCGTGGTGTCAGAGGCTTGAAATTTCTGTTTCTCTGACCTTCCAGATTCTAGAATGATCTGATGAAGTGGTTATTATATTTCATGTAAAATAAACTTCCTGCAAATTCCTATAGTTATGAAGATCTGACTGAAAAATTTAATACCTGTACTTTTGTCAATTTACTTGTTTGTTGTTTGTCCATTAAAATTTGTTCAATAATGTCTTTCGTATTTGGTAAACCATAAAAATTAGAAGATTCATTTAGGTTGGATATTCATAAACCTGCAGTTGTTATCTGAGATTATCCATCACTTGCTCAGGGCAGTCAATTTTTATTTGTTTTGTTTTGTTTTGTTTTCTGCCTTCCTTAATTTCCCTAAGGATAAAAAAGGAAAAAAAAATCCCACATTTAAAATACATTCATGAAAAAAGTTAGTGGTTAGTTCCTGATTATTTTACCCACACTATTGCTAACTGTAAGCTCAACTTTCCTCCAGAAGAGCTCACCCACTCCATATTATTTTAAGTTTGCCTTTTTTAAAAAAAGACAATTTTTCTTTCTTCCATTTTGACTTGGAGTTTTGAGAACAGAGGGCTGAGATTTCTTTGCTAGTATGTTTGGAGTCCATGAAAAGACAAAAATTGATGGGGGGGGGGGCGGGAAGGTATAAAAGTTATTTAAAATCAATACACAAGTGAAAGGGGCAGAAACTCATGAAAAGAAAATAGAAGAAGGTTTCAAGCATAATGACAAAGAATGAAACCTTAAAATCTCTCTGATTCACCCACATACTGAGTTACTTTAATTTCTTCTGTGTCCCAGCTTAACTATTCACATATAATCTTACATTATCTTTGCCTCTCAAAGTTTGTTGTCTGCCATATGGCATTAAAAATCCATATTTCTTATACAGTATCCTACAGGAGAGGAGGTGAAATGTGGGAAAAGAGAGTGAAGTACTGAGAAGGTAAAATAAACATTAGAAGAACCAGGAGTCTAAAGCTGTTGTCTTGGGAAATGGTGTAAGAGAGAGAAAAAAAAGCTAATAAGAAAAAAAAATGGAAGAGAACTGTTTGATGGAAAGTGCTGGAGAAGAGGTGGAGATGCAAGGGGAAATAAAAAAGGCAATCAGGCAGAAACGTAGAAATACAAGAAATATTTGGAATTCATATGGGCAAAAGAAGGAATGAAGTGAAAAACGAGAAAATAAAAGTTAAATTGCTTCTAATTGTTGTGTTTGGGGTTTGTTTTTTTTTTCATTTTTAATACTTGCTGGGGAAAGGAGCTCACCTACAGAATTCCTGCTTGAGGTGTATCCTGACCGAGGGAGAATAATAACAATATCCATCTCCATCTCTACGTCTGGCTGCTAGGTCTTAAAGACAGTTGTTTAGATGTGTTGATGGAAGGGAATAACACTTCTCCTGCCTCGGTCAAAGGAATGTTTAGTTATGAACTGATTGCACAGGTTTTGAGTCAAGTCCCAGTGAAGAAAAGCAAGTGGCCAATTCATAAGCCCCTGAAGTTCAACCTCCAGAAGCAGGGTTACACCAAGATATTTAAAACAAACAGGGCTGTGCATCTCATGGATGTACATGTGAGTGAAGGAGGAAGAAGCAATTACAGTATGTAAACATTCGCACCATTCCTTATACAGCTGAGCATCAAAGAAACATATTTTAATAAAAAACGTAATTACTTCAGTCTCTTAGATTTTGCCAATCCCACATCCCATGTCAGTTACTTGCACCCAAAGCAATATCTTGTTTCCAAGGACACAGAATTGTTTTTGTTCTTTTCTGGGAATTTCTGCATTGGAGGGATTTCTTATAGAAGAGTTTCCTTCTTATTAAAGTGTGGAGGTTTAGCAGACACAATGTACATCATTTCAGTGGGGAAAGGAAACTCCTGGTATTCCAGAGCATGCTAAAAAAGTTATTTGCTGAAAAAGTTAATTTACTTGCTAGTGTTTTACAGTCACCTCTACTGTTATCAAAGGTGGTATCCTTGGAATAAAAAAAATATATATAATCTTTTCTTGTGCTGGACTTCCTACTCTTGCTTAACACAGAATCATTGAATCACAGAACCATTGAATGGCTTGGATTGGAAAGGACCTTAAAAATCCTCTCATTTCAAACCCCTGCTATGGGCAGGGACAACTTCCACTAGACCAGGTTCCTCAAAGCACCGTCCAACTTGGCTTTGAACACTTCCAGTGACGGAGCATCCCCAGCTTTCCCAGGGAAACCTGTTGGAGTGTCTCACTACCCTCAGACTGAAGAACTTCTTTCTTAGATCTAATCTAAACCTACTCTCTTTCAGTTTAAAACCATTACCTCTTGTTTTATGACTACCTGCCCTTGAAAACAGATCCACTTGGTAGTGGCATCCCAGTCCTGAGTGCCCAACATCATTCTGTTGTTGTGGAAATGGGTGGGATCACAAACACACGTTGTTGACCTCACTGCAGGATGAAATGGGAAGGGTTAATGGAACTATTTATATTGTATGTAGTCATATGTAATATAATGTGCTTGTGTGGGATGGGTATTATGCAGATTAAGACTTTACAAGTGTAGAGAAATATCGTCAAAGATTTTCTGTGATGTAACTGTCTTCTCTTGAATAGGATCAACCCTACTTTAAAAGGAGGCTGACAACAAAAGCACATAATTCCTGTTTGTACACAATATCTTATTTTCTGTTTCCTCCCACTTTATTCAATGCTTTTTCTTACGTCAGATAGCCAAAACCAGGGATTTTTGCCTCTAGTGTCTTAACTCTTTTGTTTATGTGAGGACAGGAAGTAGGCTTACCTGGCATTAACTACTATGTGTAATTGAGCACACACATCTCCATGCATTAAATATCCTTAGAGAAAAACAAACAAAACACAAGCAAACAAAACTGGAGTATTTCCTACTCCTTTTTACAAGCTTCCTTGTGTCCTACAGCTTATAAAGAGAAATCAAACCACACTTGGAATTTAAAGCGTTCTCATTATCAAAGTTGTGGTTTTGCTTTAATTATGGCACTCATAACTTTCCTAGTGGCCAATGTATTTTTCATACTTTTCTCTCAGTTTGAGTGCAACTGAAAAGCACACGTCTTCTTTCCATTCTATCTCCCAGGTGAAATTGAGAGTCCTCCTTCTATGCTTTGACTTTTGCTCCACCCAAGTCCAATTTGTGTGAAAGATTTGGTCGTTCTCAAAAGCCATGTGTGATCCCTACCACTGGGTGCTGATGCTGTGGCTATCTTTTCTATACCTTTATAAAACCCTTGAATGGCTGTCCCATTAAAGTAAGACTCCTTGCAGAGAGTGTGTTGCTCTCACGATGCATTTGTGCTGAACTGAGCTGTTAAGCAGATGGTCTGCAATAGCTTGTACCTTTTGAACTTCTACAGTAAATCATTTTATTTCTGCGTATAATAGGTTGTAATAAGAATCAGAAACCCTTATATATAAAGATCTTTGTGAGCAGGCAAGTGCCATGTAAAATGAAACATGGTCTTTTAGTCAATGACAGATAGAAATGGACTTTCTGTCCATAACATTTTGAGTACCCTTTTCTTTTAGCAGTTCAGATGTACAAGTGATTTTGGCTCGTTCATGGTAAAAATCAGTTGAACTTGACATGAATTTTGAGTTGACGATCATCTAAGTTATCACTAAATTTCATCCCACTCTTTTTTGGGAGATAAATAAGATGAAGAATAGGCCAGGGTAAGAGGTGAAAGAGCTCTGTGGAAAGTAAGAGTTTCTTCAGAACATCATGTCTGATGGATTGTAAACTCAGTCTCCTGGAGGACAGTGATCAAACATCACCTAAGGATCCGACAGTGTCAATGATCTTTACTCGTAGGGGATCAAGGTAAGATCATCAACCACTGATTCTTTATGAAGTGGCAGTGGTCAAAGGACAGCAGCAGCTGACATCTGGCATTGAACAGTATTTCTTTATATCAAAGAATCTATCTTTGCTGAACCGGGAGGAAGGATGCTGGATAGATAGGCATTTGCAAGGTAATTAACAACTTCTGTTACAATTTTTTCAATGACAATTGACTATGGGCTCTTCAAAGTCACTTTGAAATGAAGCTTTGTTTACTCCTCTTTTGCATGGTAATTTACAAATGAGTACAGTACAGTGAGAGTATAAAATATAACTTTTATTAAAAGAGCAAACATTTTTGCCAATCTATAGAAAGCAAGAGGAAAATGTGTATCTGGGAGGTTTTCTCTGGAAGCAATGGTCATCTAGATAATGCCCTTACATCTCTTAACGGCAGAAAAGTAAGAGGATGAGTTATGGGGAGCATTGGCTTGCTTACTTGTAAATTAAGTTACTATATTGCAATAACAGCTGGAGGCTTTGTTGATGCTTTGGGTTTGACCAGCAACTTTACCTCCTTATCGACTGGGGCAGGAGAGATCTCTAACCCAGCTAAGAAAAAAAAAAAAAAAAAAGCCTTTTTCTCAGATTATTTCTGTGAAAAATCTTGTTTTCCAGGCTTTCAGTGAGGGAGAATTAGAACAAATAGAAAATAAACAACCTCCCTGAAGGCCCCCCTTCTAAAGCCCGAGCTCACTTATAAACTGTTGACAGCTCCCTATACAAAAGCACCACAAGTGCCAGATTTCTGAAGTGCTGGGAAATTGCAAGATTAGGTGTTATGCCTGAGGAAACTGAAGTAAGCAAAACAAAGTAATCACGGGGTTTGAATTTTATTATTTTTTTTTAAAGTAATAAATACATTTTTTTGTTATTGTGTCTTCATCACAATGCAGAAAATATATAATTTTTCCAGATGATTTCTTCCTTTCCAGTCATTCTTTGATTGTTTGACAGCTTTTAAAGTGATGATATCAATGCTGCTGTAGAAATATGAGGCATTGATGTGAATTGCATTGGACAGTGGGTGTATGTTTTGGGAAAGATTACCTAAGATTTAGATTTGTATTTTAAAAGAATCTGATGGATATCTCGTGCTGTTCTACGTGTAACCCATACACATAATGTGGTACAGAGAATAAAAATGGGATTTTTAACAGTGCTAGTAATTGGTACTTTACAAGTGACAATAGATGCTCACTGTCAATACCTAAGGCTGATATCAAAATAGTTTTGAGTAAATGCTCTATAATGTTTCTGGTGTGTATATAGACAAATGTTAGCAACTCAAGGCTTATATGGAAAAGGCAGTTTCATTCAGATGGTTACTACAGTCCAATTCACCTTTTTTCTGATTACTCCTCAGATATCTTACCCTAGATATTTTCACCAACACCTCAGCTCCTGCCCTCTGTTCATTCTTTATTTTCAATACAACCAGAAGTACATGCCACGGGTAAGACAGCAGGTCCTGAAATAACTGGTAAAAGACATCGAATTAGTGGGATAAGGGGCAAATTTTAATTCCCGATTGAAAATGTGCCTCTTAAAGGTGGAATATTCTAACAAAATTATAACAATCTAGTGCAATGCAGAGTCTTAATGGGAAATTTCTATGACTTGTAACAACTCTTTAGGTGAGCACATATAGAATCATACAATAGACTCATAGAATCATTCTGGTTGGAGATCTTGAAGATCATCAGGTCCGACTGTTAACCCAGCACTGCCAGGGCACCACTGACCCAGGTCCCTCAGCACCACAGCTCCATCGCTTTCAAGCCCCTCTGAGGATCACAGAGACTCCACCACTGCCTTGGGCAGCCTGGGCCAGGTCTGGACAACTCTTTTCATGGAAGAAGTTGTTCCTTGTGTCCAACCTAAACATCCAGTCAGCTGAGAAGAGAAACAATCAACTTTGGGAAACACCACAGACAAGTTGCAAGAGGCAATACTGGGAAAGCATGCTCAATTTAAAGCAAGTGCAGAGCAAACACTATTCACAAGTAATTTCCAAAATAAAGCTGGCAGTGTTTGATTCCTCTATATAATTTGGGGGAAGCTTGTGTGTATGAACCATAGGGGAAGGCTGCAAAACAAACAGAAAAGCTCTGCTGAGTTCTACTCACCACTGCATTCAAAATCAATGTTGTAACTCTAAAAAAAACAAAGATAAGGACAAGCATGTTGCCTCATATATCATCAGATATGCGGTAAATTGTGACGTATTTCGGTCTCTTTACATTGGTATCTCATGTGCTCCATGACGCTACTCTACAGAAATGGGAAATTATATGGGCAGTCAGGAGGAAGGTGTCCCTGCCTGTGGCACAGGAGTTGGATCTAGATGATCTTTGAGATCCCTTCCAACCCAAACCATTCTTTGATTCTACAATTAACCAATCCCATTAATCACTGAAGATCTCATCTCTCCTCTGGGCTGTGAAGGCATTCTTCAGAGGTACAGTAAACCTAAAGTCCCAGACAACACTGACTTTAGTCAGTGATGTAGTTGCAGATGTCCCTGCTCACTGTAGGAGAGTTGGACTAGATGACCTCTAGGTCCAAAACGTCTATGAGTCTATGACTCCTTTGAGGATACAACCCTGCAGAGATCAGCCAGGCCTGCCCTGACCTTGTTCCACTTATGAAAGTTTTGAGAAGGGCACATTCCACCCTCATTGCAGCTTATGGGTTGGCTTTGCACGGATCTGCAAGTAGATAGAGGGCTGGGGGTGGAAATAGGCTGTATCCTCTTTTTTCCCTCCACTGAGTCATTCTCCACACGGGAGGGTTTCAGTTTCTCTGCAGAGTATTTGGTCTGTTTTAGCGCCTTTCCCAGCAGCTCTCACTCCTTCTTGGAGTGTGGTTCTTTTTTTTTTTTTTTTTTTTAATTCCCTCACAAACAGTGATATTTCAGTCGTGCTAATTTGGCTGGGCTTACTAATTTTAAAATAGGTCTCAGGATGCGCTTCTGACACCTCCTGAACATACAGCTGTCCTTGTTTTAAAACAATTTCTTTGACCAAGACCTGAGCATGTATCTAATTGTACTTCTATCTGCTCACCAGGGTTGGAGGGGAGAAAGCAACCTCGCTGTCCTGACAGAATAGATCTCCAGCATCTGTTTATGAGCTGTCATTGTCTCAACGCATCCATTACCACTGGAGTAAAACAAGTTTTCACTGCAGTCTTGTTGTCATGTTCTACCCACAATAAACGGGCTTGGTGACTCTTTCCACAGCATCTTTCCATATTCAACTGTAGTGAAACCTTGTCATCTATCTGCATTATTTTCTTGAGTAGCAACACCTCCATCCTTCACTGTGGTCCTCTATTTGACACAGAGTACTCTGAGCCACCTCTTACATGAACAAAATTCCCATGCTTTGAATTTTAGTTTACATCCAACCAGAAATTTCTTCTCTTTGCCAGGATAATTTTAAGAGGGTTTCTATGTTCTGCTGAAGATTTTCCAGTTCTTTGTATTTGCGTTGTGCTGCAGGGGTCAAAAAGTGCAGCACGACCACCGCTTCAAAATCACATTGGCAATATGTCTCTTTACATAAAGCATTGGAAGGGTATTTTCAGCTCTTCGTTATGAATGATTTGATAGCGAGGTGTCTTTCACGACTGTGACACTTTTGCACAGAAGCACATCCCCCACAACGGTTGAACTATCAAAACAGGCCAATAATGGAGAACTCAAAACTATGACTTTTCTCTTTGCCTCTGGCTAGCCCTCAAGTAGGATTCTTTTGAATACTTGTTCTGCATCTTTACAAGTTTTTTATATCAGTTTCCAAATTTGTCAGAAAGACGGGAAAATCTTCAGTAACATGTGCACTCGTGCTCTGTATCGTGATCCACATTATTTTCTACTGTGGTAAATGTGACTTAAGTAGCTTAACCACCATCTTTCAGCATATGGCTTAAATTAAAGTGGTGTTTCCATTATCTTAATACCCATGTTTGTTTTTTGATGGTTGCTTTAGTCACATATTTCTAGGAATGTTTTCTAAAGTTCTGTATCAACTCAACAATGAAAGTATTTTAAATTATTTACTCCAGAAACACTGATAAAAGCTCTCATGCTGAAACATATACACATTTTCCAACCCAATCTTCTTTGTTTCACCACATGAAGAGAACTGAAAGCAAACGCCATGTTCCTTTCCAGCTAATGAATAATTCCTGCAGATAAGGAATATTCAAAGAGGCATCCAGGGAATATCAAAGGGTGTGGAGGGAAATCTGTGTTTTATGATGACCCAGGTAGAGGAAAAGTCTCTTCAAGTGCTTTGCTTTAAACTCTAGCCTAGCTGTGGTTGATATAAATTCCACCTGAGTTATCTGATAGTCTTTCATATAATTAGTATGTCAAACATTACTAATTCTTCACATTAACAGACAGCTACAACTTTAGATTATGTTGACATAACAAAAAATTTTACCGAGGTTTTACGGGAAGAAAAGATCCCCAAAGAAATACTTTCCCAGGCTCCTTCTCTTGGTTTACTTTTCAAGTTGAGTGTGGATGGGGAGAAGGTTTCAGAGTGAGTCATTACTCTGAAATAAACCGGGTAAGTATCTTGCACTAAACCAATACTAAATTCATCCTTTGAGGCAGTCTGATTATTATTTCAATTTTGAGTGTAATTACTTGATCCCCTTTGTTGTTTTAGTATGTCATACACCTCTTTTCTCCGCTGAAATTACTGTTGCCATAAATCAAAAGAATTCAGGAGACTTTTAATTTATTTCTACAAAATTTCCCGAGGACTCATTCTCATAGCTAGGCACCACATCTTTCACAAAGTGTTTGTGAAACATGGGGTTTCCCTGGTTTTCCTGAAGAGGCTAAGTGAACAAAAAACCAAGACTGGAACTAGAACCTTCTCAGCAATATTTGAAATCAGTACCCTCACGCCTCACAAGGACTTGTTCTCAGGACTTCTCTTTCCTTTATTTTTTTTTTTTATCCTCCAGTTAGCCCTTTTTATAAATGCTGAGTTTGTTTTAAATTTATTCTAAAGACTATGGATTAGGTTTAATGTTGTTTTAAGATTTGATTTAGGCTTAAGCGTGTTTCTCTTGGTTTTGTTTTCTGTTTCTTTAGATTCCCCATTTGATTTTATTGTACAGCTAAATGTTTTTTAATGTTTTGCTATTTATTTAACAAGAGCTCCCCTAGTCAGAAGGCTAATTTAGAAGGAAATATTGCAGATAAAAGGGAAGCAAAGTGAAAAGAAGTAAGAAAAGAAAGAGCAACACTTTAAAAAGTATTTGATACCTCTGTGATTCCAGCTTTCCCTATTTTGTTCAAGCAATTTTGCCTGCTACAAGAGGTGTTTACCCCCCCTCCTCAATATTCAGTTCTTAATCTTCTCATCTTCACAACAGCTTGCAGAAATCAACTGCTTAAGAAATAAAATTAAAAGTTGTGAGCCAACCTTCCACCCACTTAGGGCACTGTCTGACAAATCAAAAAACAGTAATAAATTTGGCAGCTTTCTTCCATCGTTCCAGTGCCAAGAAGAGGACCACTAAAAAATCAACTTTTATTTCATTTGTATTAATTGCTGATGATTTTTTAAAAAGAATTAACATAAATATATTCTCCTGTCTTTGTTCCTATGTGTTTATTAAGACTATATATATAAAAAAAAAATAATTATAAAGTCATGCACACACTTTCCATACAACTGGTGTTCCTCCGGGGCTCTGTAGCACAGAATTCCTACCGAACTCACAGCTTTACAGTTCTTTAAAGCCTGTAAATAAGCAGGTTTGTCTAAAAGCTGTCATTAGACCTCCTTCTGCAGAGAGAAACATTTAATAGAAGCATAAATGTCATCTGGGTTATACAGAAACCCAACAACAGCAATAAATTTCAAAACATATATATAATTAAGTTGTATGTATCAAAGAAAAAGCAGAGTTAAGGAGTGAGACAAAGCTCGATGAAATCAGTGAAGGCCCTCGGTACATTTTATATCAGTCCCTTGGCACTGCAAAGAAAGTTCAACTTGTGCTCCAAAACCATGTTTGTTGACATTTTCTGAAGATAGATGGTAATTATTTCCCCTCCTCTGAGTTTGCAGTCTCATTTTTCTGCACTTAAAGGCGTTTCCCTCCATGCTGCTGTGATGCCCATTTTTGCAAATGTACTACTTGTAGGAAAAATAGGAACTGCCCTGAAGGGAGATTGGAGACAGATGAGGGTCGGGCTCTTCTCCAAAGGAACAAGTGACAGGACAAGAGGAACCAGCCTCAAGCTGCCCCTGGGCAGGTTTAGGTTGGAGCTGAGGAACAATTTCTTCCCCACGTGTTGTCCAGGGCTGTCCCAGGCTGCCCAGGGCAGCAGTGGAGTCCCCATGGTCCCTGGAGGGGTTTCAAAGCTGTGGAGCTGTGGTGCTGAGGGACAGGGGTCAGTGGTGTCCTGGCAGTGCTGGAGTAACAGTTGGACTTGATCTTAAAAGTCTCTTTGCAACCAAAATTCTATGATTCGGATTCTATGTTTCTATGCCTGCTGGAGCTCAGACCAAGCACTGTTCCTCCCCCAAGAATATCTCAACTACATTTCTCCAACCATGGAGTGCCTTTCTGCACCTAGTATGATGACAGACATACAAGCTTCTTACTTGAAGAGTGGGTGCAGCCCATTTTAATAAGCCATCCACAGCTTTATCTGTTTTTTATGGCTTCTATAAGGTAAATTTTGAATCCATCCTGCAAGTGAGTCAGCAGGGTATTATAGTGCAAGGGTTGCCTTTCTAACTAAACAGAACCAACCTCTTCCAGGTGGTAGACCCAGTCTGGAGCACTGACAAAATTGTGCAGCTCTGGGAAACCTCACTGCCTTATTTTGCAGGACAAGACCAGCTCTGGAAGAAGGTTCCCATGTGCTTACCATTTCTCGAGTACACACGTGCAGAATCTGTGGCACATTAGCAGTAAGTATCAGAAAGAAGGTGGAAAAACATCAAGATGGAATTTACTGAAAGGCACAAAAAGTCCTTAATGTAACTTGTATTCTTGAAAGATTAGGGAACAAACCAGAACACATTTTTCTTGGTGTGACCTGCTCCAGACATCTCCCAGGTATTCCGAGGACCACTCTGTCCCATTATGAGGTTCCCCACAGTCCTCTTCAGTAGAGAATGATATTACAGGTGAGTGAACTTTGAAGAGCTCCAAAGTTATGAAATACTGTATTTGATTATCCCTCGCTCTGTTTTCTCTTTAATCTGCTTTTTTTCCTTGGGGTTTATTTTCCCCCAGATCTCTTCCAACAAAATTATTATCCAGATTTCTTTGGAGAGATTTTTCTTTCTGTCAAATGAACTCTGTTTCAAAGATTCTTAAAAAAACCCCTGTACTAACAGATACATCTATTGTACAATTTTTGTAGAGATGTGTTTTCTTTAATCAGTGCTTTTACATTCATTGGAAATAAAAAATCTGTTTACTACGCTGGGGGAATTAAGCTCTGAAGAGATTGTTTTAGTTCTCTTTGTTTATGATGATTTGTTAGCTCTTGACTGCAGAAATAATTTTGTTGTTTACATTAATCTATGGTGGCAGTATTAACTTCACATCATACATAAATATAATTATTGATCATTACCAGCTGTAATTCAGTGTTAGAATTACAGATTTACATAATTGTGCTATTAAGTGTAAACTTGAACTTCATATCTGGGGTCACAAATAACTGGAGGCAGTAGAAACAGAAAATTCTGATTATATGTCATTCATATTTTAATATATGCTGTTGCAATTTTGATCAGTGTTAATGTAAATATTTTTATGTACTATGCAGCAATGAGATGCTAATGGCTAGAAATTACAGCAATATTGATCTAGCTAATAAAATGGAATGCATTAGTAAGAGATGATATTTATTATCTGCTCCAAGAATTACTATACATCATCTGCCCAAGGAAAATTCCCTCCATCAAAGTTTGAGGTGGCATTCTTGCTGGAAGTGGTGTAAAGCTCTTCCCAAGGAATAATCGAACACAATCACAGGATATCTTGGGTTTGCTGCCTGAAGCTTTTCCACTGATAAAGATTCACAGAGGGGAACAAGCTCTGGAAAGGACTCACTTCTGTAATATCTTCTCTTCCTCTCATCCAATCTGCACATTAAAAGATACTCCAGAAACCACAGTCAGGACAACAGCCCTTCTCCAAAGCCTCTTCTAGAGGCATGAGGGGGGTGTAGATGCATATCTGTGAAGACCCATGTCTTACTAATTGCCTCCAGCAAAACCTGTGAACTCACATTTTGCTTTTGGACCTGAGAGGTCTTGCAGGACTCAGGGCTGCACCAGGTCTTTAGCTGGACGTGTCAGATACACATCAATACAAAGCCACACACCAGAAACAGCTGGACTGCCACATTTTACAAGAAGAATTATCTGATTACAGAGAAAAGATGGCTTAAAGTAAGGATTTGTGTACAATTTAACCAGGTTGTCCAAATGCAAAGACCTTCATGGCTTCCCAGAATTTATCCATTGGGAAACAAGCCACATGCAAGAAATTTAGTATTCCAAGCAACTGGAACAAGCTCTGGTCTTCCACAGGGAGTGGTTAACTTGTCATCATTTGCTGTGCTTAAGCTAAATAGAATATAAATCGGAACCATGCTGAATTGAACACTCCTTGCTGGCAAAGGAGATAGACCAAATCCATTGAAATAAGCACATTCTTTCCGTCTGGTAGTTCCACAAATTTCTGGTCAAACGAGCAGATCTTAATCCATAATGTATCATTAATATA
>JANHFX010018191.1:6583-17628 GCA_027560015.1 Chloroceryle amazona | reverse complement strand
CCACCACTCTGGGGATGTTGAGCGTTGCTGGCCTAGGAGCAATCCCAGCCCCAGCACACGGGGTGATCAGGATGCTGCTATCACCCGCACAGTTTCAAGCCCAAAACCTTGTACCATCAGCTTGGCAAACACATCAGGCCCTAGAGCTTCAGATGCTAGAACACAGCATTGCCCAGGAGCCCTGGGGCAACTCGCATGGAGCTGTGTCTGCCTAGGTATGCCTAGCTGTGCCGAGCCATGCGGGTGTTCTGTGGAGTGAGACCCCAGCAGATATGCCAAACATCACGCTCCCGTTATCACAGCATCATAGCAATGTCTGGGTTGGAAGGGATCTCTAGAGGTCAGCCAGTCCAACCCCCTGCTGAGAGCAGGCTGCTCAGAGCCTCTCATTTTCTTCTGCTGCAGAGGATGGACTGATTTATTTTCCTGCCTCTGAATTCAAGACTGCAGGGTATTTTTATTTTCGGTTTAGATTCCTTACAATATAGTAATTTACTTTAGCCTGATACTTTAAAAGGTGCTTTTCAGACGAGCAGCACACCCTTTCTCAACGGCCCTAAACACTGCAGCACTGCATACTGAAATAATGGTTGTTTAAACAGTAAGCCACTTTTCTCCAAGTGATCTCCAGAAGAATTTAGGACTTTCACATTTTGTTACTTTGTTTGGTCTTGTTTAAATGTATCCCAAAGCTCCTGCCTGGGAGAGCTCTGTCTCCAGAGGGTGGTATGTTAACCATTACAGGAAAGGCTCACAACATTTTAATGCAGGGAAAGAAGCAAACCAAGCAAGCAAGTGCTGACATCAAAGTTGCACTGATGGAAAACCCCTAATCCTATAAACCCTTCCTGCTTTAATTGGTGTTAAAACAAAGATAATCTTATCTCAGCCCTATAAAAGAAGGGATAGGATGTACTCTCTAAAAGCCTTTCTAAAAGCCCTCATAAACTTGACAAACATTCCATGTTTCGAGCCCGAGGAGAATAGCTTTAATCCTAAAGGAAACATGAAAGTAAAAACGGAGCTTTTCCTGGACAAGAGCCCTTCAAGTGGCCGCTCCCCCCAGCCTTCTTGGTCCTGGTGCAAATCTGAAGTCAGCCCCAGCACCATGGGGCTGCTGGGGACAGGCACACACATCCAGCAAAACAGGCACAGAGACTCAGGGGACCAGAGTGGCCAGGGACCAGCCAATGTCTGCACATCCCCAGGTGTGCAGAGCCAGGATCAGGCCCCCGAGTGGACTTGTGCCTCCAGCTCCAGGCACTACAAGAGCATATGTGGCTGGTCAATGTTTTTATCTGCAAATTTGCTGTCTTTACTCAACTCCCTTTTCCCAGATGCTGGAGGATCTGGTTTTAGGGTCAGGGGTGCAGAGCCTGAGACTGAGTCTCTGAAGCACATCCCTACCTGAGCCAGACCCCCCAACCCCTACAGCCAGTGTGCAGGATTGTTGATGGCACTATTCCCAAATTGCTCTGCTGTGACTTCCCATAGCATAAGGACCAGTGTCCTCCCACCCCATGCTCTCCTCTCCATCTCCAGCAGGCACCCTGCAGACCCCCTCTAGGTGCAGCTCTCCAGGGAGACTCTCCAGGGCACGGACAGATTTTCCAGGTGGGGGTGGCCAGGAGACCTTGGAATTGGCATGTTTAATCATTACATTTTAATGCCGCTTAGCACCCAGTTTAGACAAGTTTGAAACACGCCAGCTGGTTAAGTGCCAGCAGCCGCTTTCCAGATGACAACATTGTTCTTTGTCAGCACTAGGTGCCGAGTGGAGCTGGCATAAGGGCTGATTAAAAATGGTTAATTATGGTGGTTTAAGTCACTGGGGGTGTAGCTGCACAGGAACTTTCCTTCCCTGCCTGCAGTGAGCAGAGAGGCTGCAGGCAGACAGCGCTGCGTGGGAAGGGAGGTTACTCACTGCCCAGGGCAGCCGCACATCATCCACCTTCACTTTCCAAAATGCCCTGAAGTCTGCTTATGTATTTATGAAGGGCAAAACCCAAGGACTAACAGGTTTCCTCCAAAACAAGCTCTCAAGTGCTCTGGCACTTGTGATATCTCAGGGAAGCACTGTCCCGTTTTGGGGATCCCTAGTGCAAGGAAGATACAGGAGCGACTCCAGGAAGGGCACTGGGATGGCTGGGGGCTGGAGCACATGGCTGAGAATCCCATGTGAGCCAAAAGACAAAGGAAAGAACTTATTGTTGCCTTCATCAACCCAATGAAAAAGTGAAAGGAAGATGGAGCTCAGAGTTAGGACGAGGCTCAAGGTGGCACAGAGGAAACCCCAGCATGACACAGGGAGCATGTGCTTCATCATGAGGGAGGTCCTTGGGAAGGAATGCTCAGTGAAGTGTGGGGATCTACATGCTTGGAGCCAGTCAACAGCCCTCCCAGGGGACTGGCCTGCATTCCAGTCACTCCAGCTGCCCATTACCAACAGAGCTTCCACTTAAGCTTTCAGATGCCAAGCCTGCCCCCGGCCCAGTGGACCACCGCTACCCAGCTGCGGGGTGCATGCACGGCGAGCGGGTTACGCAAATGCACTGTTGGCCTGAAGGCACAAAAGAGCCACTTACACAAGGAGTGCAGAGGTCAAGTAGGTGTTTGTAGGAGCAGACCAGGAAATAAATTCACTTTTTCACTTAGTGTAAATGGACGGACTTTGTTAAATCAATCTCGGCTGAAAGCGCCAGCGCTCCTCCCCCGAGCAGAGTCTCTCAGTGCTGTTGCCGTGCACGCCTCACAGACCACAGAGCCAGCCTGTAACTCCAGCTCTGCTTCAGAAGCCCATCTGTCCCTGCCACCTCTGATTCACTCACATCCGAACAGGCACACTCCTGGCCCTCAAACGCCTTCGAGGCTTCCAAACAACCTGAGCTGAAGCTTCATCCAGCAACAGCCCGCCGCAGCAACATGGCACAATGGACTTTGAACCACCAGGTTTTGAGCCTGCAAAGGGAACTGCAAGGAGAAACCAAAATCACTGTGCCTCCAGCCATCTGATGTGCTGAAAAGCTGGGGCTCCTTTGAAACCCTCTCCTCCAGAAAAGAAGACAATGTACGGACAGCAAGGACTTCTTAACAAGTCCATCCCTGCAGGAGCAACATCAGCTGTAAGCCAGAGTTGGAAAAGGAGTGTTGAGACAACAAGGATGACCATAAGCTGTGTCTCCTACCTAAAGGGCACTGGTGTTTGTCACTGCACCCATCCTCACCTATGTGGTCTGGCTGCCTGCAGCATTATTTAGAAGCAGTGAGCTTGCTATCTCAGCACTGCTGATGAAATAAAACACCAGAAGTGCTGTAACTGGAAGGATTCACAATGCGTAGGGAAGAATTTTTGAAGCATGACAACCTGAGTGCTAGAAATTCAGGAACTGGCAGGAATACAGCCATCCGAGGAGCTTGCTCCCCACCCGCCCCAGCCTACGAGCTCTCGTACGTGTGTGTGTGCGGTCACAGTGTCTGCAGCACACAAACACGTGCTATTTTTCCCACACATGCACAGGACAGACAGGACTGGGGAGCGTGTTGGCTTCTGCAGCAACAGGCAGCTGTCGGGGGCTATCACAGAGCCAACCATCGGCAGGAGAGAGGGAAGCAGGAAGAAAGATGAAAGTGAGGCAAGTGAAGCCTCTCTAAAAGAGCTCATCTTTCCCACATTTGATAGACTCTTCAGAAAATGCGGATGGCCGTGTGCTGAGGTCATCCCTTGCTGGCATTGCCACTGTGTTCAGGGTTCCTGGATGCCCAGGACCTGATTTGGACACCCAGGCTGCTGCCGGTTCAGTCTCATCTGAGATCAACATGTCCCACAGCATCCCCACTCCAGGGGACAATAAGATCTAAATCTGACTCTGCTTCAGCTTCACCCCAGACATGTTCAACCTTTCCTTCTGCTGACATGAGCCAGGCACTCAGAGGCTGGATAAAGAGCACAGAAGTCCAAGGAAGGAAATCAATGCTCTGTCATCAACATTTATTCTTGACAGAGAGCACAAAATAAGATGTGGGGCTGCACAATAAGCTAAGAGTACAGAAAACTACCAAAACCCCCAGCTCTTTCTAAACAGCAGTTCTGGCCATGCTGTGCACTGAGTAAAAGCAGCAGCACCATGTGGCATAGGTGTGCCTGTAACCAGAGTTAATGTACAGATCTTACATATTGTTTTCTAAGAAATCTTCTATAAAGCCTCCCTATTTTGCACACCTCTGGCAACTTCTGCACTTTGTGGCCAAATAAATACAGAGGAGCAATTTCTGCTGCCAATATTTCCTCTCCACTCAACGCATCACTGGAGTAGTAGAGCTTGTGCAGTATCCGGGGTTGCAAGGGATCGACATCATCAGGAGAAAGTTGAACTCTAGGTCCCCTGGTTCTCATTTCATGGATAACTTTCTCCAGAAGGATGCTCTGCTGAGGGAAAAGCAGCAGCAAGTAATTATCTGTCTACCCATCAGGAGCAGGACTTGAGAGCCAAACACATGCTGTCAGAAAACACTGATGGGAAAAGGCAATTTTCAACAGCTCGTAATTCCCCTTATTTGGGCAGGTTTTCCCTGCATCCATCAAAATGCACCTTCCCTGCCTGAAAGTTTTCTTCTACCAAATTTCATCCCTCCATACTCCAGGATTTTCATACTCCCACTGGAAAGCAGAGAGATGTTGGAAAGGTGTGGCAAGCGACGTGAAATGACAAAAATGTGAGGTTGCTCAAAGTTGGGAGCATGTTGGCTGGTTTCAGCTGCATGGAAGTTGAGCTCAGTTCCTACCCCTGTGCATTTAAAAGTAACTCTAAGTAAATGATGGGTCTTCCCCAGCTTCCCAGGTTGCTAGAGCTCTCCCACCATGCTCAAGGGCTTGCATGATGAGCACTGAACAGGTTCCCAGAAATGCCAGCAAAGCCACCAAGGACAGAAAGTACAAATAAAACGCCATGACAAAATAACCAAAATTGCCTCAAAATAAAAAGCTGTTGTTGCCTCCAGGAAAATACAATTTGTATTTTTCAGTAAAAATTGATTATCGCTGAGAAATTACAGTAAGGGAGTAAATGTGCATCTTAAAAAGTCACAAACTGGCAGCGGTGGCTTTAAATTAACACCAAATATAAGTGATTGGTAAGAGCAGAAGTGGGCAGTGGAAAAATCAGGAGCTGTAAGATTAGCAGCGACAAGATGGAAATCAAGAATGCAAGAAAAACAAAGCCATAGGTGCCTGTCCCCAGAACTGTGGCAACAGTGTCCACTGTGACACAGAAAGACAGGAATATGTAACCGTGTGGTGCGTGCACAGAGGACTGTTTCATAACCAACACAGCCTTCAGATCTTCCATCCCCTCTGAAATTAGCAAGAGTATCAGTGATTGGTTCCCAGTGCCAGGCAGGATTAGATAACTGGTACCCAAGAGCTTTAAGACTCCGACAAGGAGAACTGTGATGAGAGTGCTGGTGTTTATGAAACAGTTGTGAGACCTTTTCAGGGGACACTGATAACACGTGGTGTGTGACTTTCAAGGGTAAGAGATGCTCTTGGCACCACTGCAGGGGCAAACAGTGGAACAAGTGACATCACATAAAGTCTATCAATATATTTTCTGTGTGGTGTGGGGTTGCATTTGGGTGAGGTTTGGTTTACTGGTCACTTTGCAGAGTGGGATCAGAGGCACCCGGTGCACTGGGGAGGTTGACCATCCTCCCAGCCCCATTCTGAGTGGTCCTCAGCGCTGCATGCCACGTTCACAGAATCACAGAATATTTGGGGTTGTGAGGGACCTCGAAAGATCATCTCATCCAAAACCCCTATCAGAGCAGGATAACCTAGATGAGGTCACAGAGGAACAGATCTAGGCAGGTTCTGAATGTCTCCAGAGGAGACTCCACAACCTCCCTGGGCAGCCTGTTCCAGCTTTTGTCACCCTCACCGTGGAAAGGTTTCTCCTTATATTTACGTGGAACTTCCCATGTTCCAGCTTGCACCCATTGCCCCGTGTCCTATCACTGGACATCCCTGGCTCCATCCTCCTCACTCTCACCTTTTATATATTTATAAACATGAATGAGGTCACCCCTCAGTCTCCTTCATGCTGAAGAGCCCCAGCTCCCTCCACCTTTCCTCAGCAGGGAGATGTTCCACTCCCTTCACCATCACTGGGGCTCTGTGCTGGACTCTCCTAGCAGTTCCCTGCCCTTCTTGACCTGAGGGGCCCTCTCTCAACCTATTAACCACAGCCCTTCAAATACACCCCAGGCTGCCATTGGCCTTCTTGGCCACAAGGGCACAGTGCTGGCTCATGGTCACCCTGCTGTCCACCAGGACCCCCAGATCCCTTTCCCCCACGCTGCTCTCCAGCAGGTCACTCTCCAACCTATACGATATGGTCTGGGTGTGACAGCCTTGCATGAAGCTGCAGCAACGTATCAGTGAGAGCCTCAGATGGAGAAGATAGGAAGTGCCCAACATGTTGGGGCAGAGGTGATGGGAGAACTGTGCATGGGTTGTGTGGTCCAACCACCAATTTCCTGGTCACTCAGCAGCTGTATAAAAATGTAGATAGATATGGGCTTCTTAATCCACAGACTGACCAAGCACTGCGGTCATGTGGCTGCAAGGAGTCCTGAAAGTCCTTCTCCGGGAACCTTCACTGCATTTTCCCCAAGGTTAGCTGCTCCTGGAGCCCACAGCATAGCTGCAGATGACACAAGCGTTTCAGAGGAGACAGGGGAAGCAACCCCACTTGCCTAGGTGGGAAGCATCTGGGTTATTTGGAGCAGGGACTGCAGTTGGAGAAGGGTTTTCTTCAAAGCGTGAGGTACCTGGAGCAGTTCCAGCCAGGGCTGGGAGCAGGACAGATGGCAGAGCCCCGCTAATCCAGATGGCCAAGCCAAGCCAAGCCCAGCCCAGAACTGCACAGCTCCCTGGGATGCTGCCAAGCATGAACTCCCACTTTAAAGGCCCCACTTGCCCTTACAGATTAAAAAGAACCCCTGTGAAGGTCCCACGGGGAGAGGCTCATGTTTTCAAAAGATCTGTGCCCTGTCTGATGAAGGACACCGTGCTGGGGCAGAGAGGGGAAAGCAGAGCTGGGCTGGAGCATGGGGTGCACATCCCAGCCCACTCCTGCTGCAGACTCCAGTCTCCTCATCAACGGAGAGCAAAAGCCCAAACCTCCCCACCCAGACACATCCTGTAGCCCAGCAGGGCATGAGCTGCAGCCCAAGGATGCTACAAAGGGATTGCTTCACTATTAGGGTCACATGAGCCAAACTCAAGATGCCAGGCTCCCAGAGGTGAGGTCTACATCCTCTTCTCACTGCTGCTCCTCCTGGCTCTGCAGTACAGAGCCTGGTGTTCCACAGTGCTGGGTGCAAGGGCACAGACTGGCTGCAAGTTGGCTTGCAAGGCAGAGCTCTGCTTGGCAGGACAAGGACAAGCAGGCTCAAGTGCTGTTGGGTACAGACAGCAACTCAGTCAGGACTAAACACAAGCTCCTCACCACACCTTCAAGATGATAAGGCTCTTCCTGCCTGGTAGCTTCTCCTCCTCTCTCTCTGGGCTACCTCTCCCCGCTGCCTTTGTTCCTGTGATTTCATCTGCTCCCATGGGAAACCATCCTTAAGTGCCTCCCCAGCTTGTTCTCTGCCAATCCTCCCACACAAGGCTCTCAGTAATCCTCACACCCATCACAGCGGGATGTGGAGCCTGCTCTGCTCCCATGCTGGTCCCCAGCAGGGAGAACGCACAGCTCTTTGTGTTCCCGTCTCAAGGAGACCTCGCACAGTGCAGCACATGCCTGGTTATGGACTCCTCCCTGTGGCTGTGGCCCAGCCAGGACAGCCTGTCTTGGAAGTGGCAACACCCCTGGGGACTGGTAGAACTGGGGTCATGCAGCAGTGGTTACTCATCCCCAGAAAAGCACTTAGCAGATGGTGCAGAGCAGCTTTGCCTCTTCCATGTGCTAGGGTGCCTGGCTGGCCACCACTGCCCTGCCAGTCCGTCCCAGTGCAGGCAGTGCCATGGTACTGGAACTCAGATGTTCACAGGACTGCTCTCTCTAGTCTGGAGATGAAAATTAAATTAAAACCACGACAGGGACAGTTAATTAAAGCAGATTAGTGTGAGACTAATTAGGGACGCTGACACTGCAACCACCAAGGCCTGTGATGTTAATTAGCTGTTCATTATCAGCATCTCCCCGTTCAGTACAGAAATATGAACGGCCTATCTCCTGGGCTTCATGCACACCAGAGCACAGAGCACCACTTGGATGTCTCCTCTGAGGGCACGCCCAGCCTCCTGTCACCTCCCAGCAGAGCCACCATCACCACCACCAGCAATATCCTCACCACCGCCAACCAACAACAGCGAGATCTTCACCACCACCCAGCACAAGGCCACCACTGACACCAATATGCTGTCACCACCCTGCACCACTACAGCCACTGACAGCCAGGAGGTCCCCATCCCCACCCAGCAGCAAGACCATGCCACCAGGAACAGCACGACATCCCAGCAGCACCTGCCAGCATCTGTCGTGTCCCTCATTGCTGGACACCGTTCCCCATGCCACTGTCAGGAAGCCAAGTGGTAGCACTCACTAGAATTCAGTGGCCCACTGACCTTCACAAGATGGACCATTCTTGTTTCTCCTCACCCTCAGCCTTGACATGGTACTAGGAGATAGAATCATAGAACCATTTAGGTTGGAAAAGACCTTTAAGATCATTGAGCCCACCTATAAACCAAACACTTCAAGTCCACCACTAAACCATGTCCCTCAGTACCACATCTACATTTCTTTTAAATACCTCCAGGGATGGCAATCCCACCACTTCCCTGGGCAGCCTGTTCCACTGCTTAACAACCCTTTCAGTGAAGAAAGTTTCTCTAGTATCCATTTTTTTCCTAATATCCAACCTAAACCTCCCCTGGAACTGACCCCCACCTGGCTCCATCCAGGTGGTTGTAGAGAGACAGAAGTTCTCCCCCAAGCCTCCTTTCCTCCAGGCTGAACAAGCCCAGATCCCTCAGCTGTTCCTCGTTAAGACCTGTGCTCTAGAACCTTCCCCAGCTTTGTTGTTCTTCAGATGCACTTCCATCATGCCCATAGTTGGGACACAAAACAAGAAGGCAACACAAAAGCAAAAGTAAAGTCACCAAGCACCTTGCTGTGTCTTGCCATCACCCCAAGAACCTCTGTCCAGCCCAGTTTGATAAAGGCAAAGAAAAACCCAGCAGTGGTACCCGAGGAGGCTGAGAGCACAGTGTTGTGTAGGAAGCAAACAGCAACTGCAGGGAGCACCGGGGGCTGTCGGGAGGACACAACTGACAGGACACAGGGAGCACCCAAGAGGCTGTAGGCAGCACACAGAGGCTGAAGGGATCATACACAAGATGGATGGACCACACCTGGGGCAGCACCCATGGTGCTCTAAGGAGCACAGACGGGTGGCAGGGAACACGCGCAGAGGCTGACAGGAGAAGACAGCAGCTGTACAGCACACACAGGGGCTGTGCAGACGTGGGAGCAGACACGGGGCTGCACACAGCACATGGCAGCTACAGGTGGCATGAACAGAGCTGGCAGGGAGCACACACGGGGGTGCAGGGAGCACACAGGCACTGCAGAGTACACAGCATCTGTGGGGAGCCCACGCATGGCTGTAGGGAGCCCTTGGTTGTGTGGAGAACGCACAGGAGTATATGGCACACTCACACAGGCTGTAGGGAGCACACATAGGCTGTAGGGATCTCACACAGGCTGTAGGGAGCACACACAGGCTGTAGGGAGCACACATAGGCTGTAGGGAGCACACACAGGCTGTAGGGAGCACACACAGGCTGTAGGGATCTCACACAGGCTGCAGGGAGCACACACAGGCTGTAGGGATCTCACACAGGCTGTAGGGATCTCAGGCTGTAGGGAGCACACACAGGCTGTAGGGAGCCTACACACAGGGACAGTAGGGTGTACAGACGGGGCCGTAGAGAGCATACAGAGGCTGTAGGGAGCACAAGTGAACTGTACTGAGACCGGCTGTAGGGATCTCACACAGACTGTAGGGAGCACACGTACACTGTAAGGAGAGCACATGGGGCTGTGCAGAGCACACACAGGCTGTAGACTACACACAGGGCTGCTGTGTGAACACACAGGGCTGTAGGCAGCACACACAGGATGAAGAGAGGAGCACACACTGGCTGTAGGGAACACACATCAGCTATATGGACGGCACACAGGTTGTAGCAACAGACATGGTATTGTAGGGAGAACACTGTAGCCTGTAGGGAGCATGTCCATGGCTGTGCAGAGTACACACATGGGGGCTTTAGGCAACAGAGTACACATATGACTGTAGGGAGCACAGGGGGGGTTGCAGGAAGCACACACAGGCTATAGGGACAGCCATAGGCTGTAGGGAGGACTCACTGCTTGTAGAGAGCACACAGGGGGCTGTAGGAAGCACACATGGGGCTATGGGGAACACACAAAGTACACACAAGGGTATATGACAAACAAATGAGGTGTGGGAAGCACATATGGGCTGTAAGGACTGCACACGGGCTGTAGGGAGCTCACTCAGGCTATAGGGAGGGGACGAGGGTGTACGGAGCACATATGGACTGTAGAGAGTAAATAGAGATTGCAGGCAGCACACATGGGCTGTAGGGAGCACACAGGGCTGTAGGGAGCACACACAGGTTGTAGGCAGCACACATGGGCTGTAAGCAGCACACACAGGTTGTAGGGAACACAGATTGTAGGGAACACACACAGGTTGTAGGCAGCACACACAGACTGTAGGGAGCACACATGGGCTGTAGGCAGCACACATGGGCTGTAGGCAGCACACACAGGTTGTAGGGAGCACACATGGGCTGTAGGCAGCACACACAGGTTGTAGGGAGCACACACGGGCTGTAGGCAGCACACAGGTTATAGGGAGCACACATGGGCTGTAGGCAGCACACATGGGCTGTAGGCAGCACACAGGTTATAAGGAGCACACGCAAGTTGTAGGCAGCACACACAGGT
>JANHFX010018190.1:12143-48069 GCA_027560015.1 Chloroceryle amazona | reverse complement strand
AAGGGAAGGGAAGGGAAGGGAAGGGAAGGGAAGGGAAGGGAAGGGAAGGGAAGGGAAGGGAAGGGAAGGGAAGGGCATAGTTTCAAGTACTGTCACAGGGAAATGCCAAGTCCTTAAGACTAGGCCAAAAAGGTGAAAGCTGAGTTCTCTAAAACAGGGAGCTGAGCAGGCTGTGAGCCATGCAGACCTCCCATCCTGCAATCAAACATCACCCTCCAGAGGCACCTCAGGTCAATTGGCACCTCCAAATTCAAGACAAAACCTGTCCAGCTATTCAGAAAAACCATCCCACATATACTGACTTAGATACACAGGTCCCTCCACTGATCACTAAGAGAAGAAACTTGTCAGCTTCAGAGAATCTGTTCCCCCTAATCAATCTAATACTTGGGTTTAGCTTTTCCTGGTGTGAGAGACCACTCAGAAATCTCAACACAGTCTTGAGTCTATAGTCAACTCTATAAATAACAATCAATGATTACATGTAACACCCTACTTTTCACTGACTCTACAGAAAATCAAGGGATGTGAGCTTTATTAGAGTTAAGTGGATGCTGTACACACCAATCCTAAGGGTCACTGGGACCTACCATGAAGAGTCACATTCTGAACAGACTCTTGGTAATTAGCACTAGTTGGAAAATTTAAAAATAACAGCATTTCTGTTTCTGTTGAGCAGCTCTTTTTCTAGTTCCAAAGCAAAATGTTCCCTAATTGTGAACGTTTTTTATCGTCTGCTCCCTGACCCCCAAAATTCAATGTTTGAGGCAACTCCTGTTGTTCCAAACAACTATGTTGTTCCCAGAGCACTCAGAAAACTTCATTTTATGCTATCACCCGGAGTTACAAAGTTTCCTTTGTTTTGTTTCCTTGGGTTCTGAGATGGCTTCAGTGAAGTATGGCACACCGGATCATGTAGGCTGTTACGTTTCTGCTTAACTAACTCTTACTGCTAATTTTTGCCTTTCTCAATTCACCGGACAGGCTGACAACAGAGGAATGTAAGAGTATATGAAACACGATAGCCTCATTCTTGTTGGAGGCATCCAGAAATGCCTTCAAGTGAATAAAAAACCAGTGAGACCAAGCTTCTGCTCCGAGTATAGGTGTGTAGAGCCAGATGTGTCCCATATAAATGCGTGGGTACACTGTATGGTCCTAATAAACAAACACAGGAGGAGACAGGCCCACATCAGACCACACAAATGACTTAAGCCCTACCAAAAATCCACAGGACTGAACCCTTCCGGATCTCAGGCATCCTCATCGGAAGTGGTCAGGTAAGACAATGGTGAAAGCATAACAAGTGTCCAGGTTTAGAGGACCTGGTGAGTGCTGGTGTCTGAGAGCCATGTCCTAAACCACACCAGGACTGCTGATTTTGCTGCAGACCCAATGTTCAGTCTGGAGCCATGCTGGCCCAGTTCTGGTCCCAGAACGTGTGCTAGATATCCCAAACAGAAGGTAAATAAAAGAGGAAACAGCTATCAGTCATGTTAAGACCCCTACTGACACATACTGTGCTCACAAACATAGCAAAAAACACCTCTAAAAAGCTCATTTTTAAAGAACCAGCGTTACAAGCTGTTTCAATACTCCGGCACTTTATTAACATTGAGAATGTGTCCTTTGATATAAACTCTTCTAGAAATGATTCAGATGAATTAGCACAGGAAAATCTTGCTGAGTTGGAAAGCACTGAATCGGAAGCGGTGCAGTCAGTGAATAATGAAAGTAAACCATCATTCTGAAGTATGACTAATGGTGACATGGCCTGTCTAGAAGAACAAATAACCAAAAGACATACTACTTGGCCCCAAAACTGGGCTGAACATTTTTTTGAAATGACTTCACTGCTGTATGAAGACTATTAACAAAACAGGAAACCCTGCCAACTTGTGGACTACAAGTCCAATGAGGGAGAATTTCACTTGTCCACAGGAGAGACAGATGATTCACTTTGTAAAGGAGCGGGACTTATTACTCGTAGAGGCAATATTAATAGATCCATCCAAAATCGCCCATGGAACAAATCTATTGACAGTGCCAAGATCCTTAGCTGAAAAATGTGCAGAGAAACTTGAATCTGCAATGTAGAATGCTGCAGTGAAGTGATTACATTCTGTGGCACCTAAAATGCTTTTATCAAAGGATGACTTGACAAGACATCAAGATAGCTAAATGCTTAGGACTGAACGTCAATCAAAAACTTACATGTATTATTCAAGGTGCAGACTGAGCTTCAGCTAGGCAAAAGGAAAATACTAGTTAAACTAAGGCTTCTGGAGTGTGTGTTTGTGAAAAGATAGGACATATCTTTTGCAATCTAAGTACAATCATTCTGCTTCTTGGGCTAGATGCCCAGGTGTGACTCTATCAGCTGCATGGGGAATGAATTTGACCCACAGTGCTCATGTAGGAGGTACGGTAAATGCATTGTCTAGGCATAGCGTAGTTCCAGGACCCAGTTAGGGCTGCAGAGGTTTTCCACTCCGTGCTGGTAGTCCAGCAGCTAATGGCTCTCAGTTGTAGTATGCAGTAAAAGAAATAGCTGCCATCAAGAAAATGTCTTTCCCACAGGAAAGCAAGAACAACTAAGCTGCAATTCAGATTTAGCACATGTTCAAATGCTCCAACAACAGAAGATACTCTCCAACGCTAGGAAAGTACCCTCCCCACCCCATTTTAAAGCCCTAACACAATCAGAGACCATCATAACTTACCCATTTGGCTTCTTGGCGCACATCCCAGTCCTCAGCGCCCACATTTTTAGTGTCTTCAAAAAGACCTGGTGAAGCTTGTTTAAGTGACTAGCTCTCTATAAAGACTTGGCTGCTGACCCCAGCAATGGTCATCACGAGCATGCAAGTCCTGCTCAGGAGTGGGACATGCAGCTGAAACCACCACTGATTTTTCTTCCATCATCAGAGCTGTATAAAAAGCATGAGCCTTATGCTCAGTCCTGTACAGCACCAGAATGACAATCAGTCCCTAGCTTAAACATCAAAAACACTCTTCCTGCAACAAACAAACAACTAAAAGAGACAATAAGTGTGTCTTTACGCCTTTGTGCATGTACGTGCATATACTTATATATATATATAAAATCTTTCTAATTGTATCAGTGTCATAAGGGTTATAAGCCTAAGAAGCCAGGGAGATACACATTATATAGTCCAAGGCTGGCCTTGGCATTATACAGTCAAAGTCTCTTGGCATTCCATGGGTGTTTTTTCCTACAGTCCTCTCAGAGCAGCTGACACAAAATTCCTAAGTTTACGAAATAGTGGCAAAATGACGTGACAAAGGATCAGGCAAGGAATCAATGGCAGCAGAGAGCCCAGGCTTGGGAGGAACCCATCACTGGTCACACAGGAAGGTGAAGAGGAAGAACACCTACTTTTGCTCGCCTTCCCTCTGGGTGGCCCAGTTGAAATACAGGACATCACCTGAGAAAAGGACAAGGTCAAATTATTGCACTATTAAAACCAGGATTGAAACAAATGTAAACACAGCCTCATGCTTGATCTGCCATTTCCTTGCAACTGTCTAATTGCCTTCCATCCCCAAAGGGTTTTCAAGGCAAGAGTGGGAGCAGAATGAAAAAGAGCTGCCTTAAAGATGTTAAATATACTTACTGGGGGGGGGGCAAATTTTCCTATAGGGCACATGTATCAATTAAACATGTCAATGAAGAGACACCCCCTGCCTTGTGCTCCCAGCATTGACTGGCTATGTTACACAGCTCTATTTACACCTTTAGTTAATATGAATGAGCAGGTAACATAGCAATTACTACATTTTATGATGTACATAAAGTTCCTGGGTACAGCTAAGAGATAGGGTCAGTGTTTATGCTTGGCTCAGCATTTAGCAAGCCTTCCTTGCTAGATATTTTGATTATTTAGGAAAGCCTTAACCCCTACAACATAATGAAGAACTGGAAAGTTGTAGGGTAATTCGTAGGAGAAGGGGTGTGCATGAGGATATATGCACCATTATAAAGCTCAATAAATAATCATGTGAATTCACTGGCATTTAGGACCCTCCTGAGAGGTGCTTTCCCAGCCAGCTCCTGATCCCTCATACCCTCAGTAATTCCAGATTAAATCCACTGGCTTTGAGGAAGTGTACGTGACATCAAAAACCCACCACGTATTTCCAAAATGCATGTTAATTGGCTCCAGACAGCAGCAAGGGGGTTGTACATGGCTACAACTGTAGGGCTTCAGCTCCTCCATCCCCAGTGCTGCTCAGAAAGTGGTGCAGTGCAAAAACGGCCAGAGCTGTGGGAATGATGTAAGATGTCTTCCCCTTGCATTTTATTGAGAGAGCCCATAAAATTCAAAATCCAGCTGTGCATGTTGGTTCAGTCTGCCTATTACAAGGGCGGCATTTTCTCATGCCTATGATTGATACGGTTTTAGGCACATCTGTGTATTCACTTAACCCCCTTCCTCCACCCCCCTCCATCTCAAGCCACTGCATAGACATGAGAAGTGGGAATTTGTAGTTTGTACGTGAGGGTATAAAAGGCTTCTTGACTTCCACTGAAGAACAGTAAGTGGTGGTTCACTTTGATTCCCTCTCAATGATAATTTTACCTTCATTTTATCCAGGGAAAACATGGAAGCTCAGCACCAGGGTAATCAGCCCTTTTTCTTTCCCAGCCTCTAAGGCATAGGAAAGGGGCAGCTTGGTGAAGTGACTCAGCCGCATGTTACAATAGATAATCAATGGCTCCAGTAAAATGCATGTGAAAGCATTTCAAGCCCACATTTCAGTAAACATTCTCCAGAATCTGTGGCTATTTATCAAATATGAATGCGCTTTTCAGGATGAGGATCTCATTTCCCCCTGGTGTTTTTTGTTCCAAAAATAATTGGAAGTGACAATACAGAGAAAGATGATGTTTCAACTTCATGTTTAAAATAAATATAAGGCTGTCATCAGAGCCAAGCTGTCTTGTGAAGATTCCTCTCACAGGAGTCAACAGGCAGCTCTACTGATAGAGAATCGTGTTCCATTATTGATTAGCTTTTAAGTTCTTGTTACATATTAGATTAGGATCACTGTATGCATAGGGAATGAATAGCCCAATTACAGTCTAAAATAGCTCATCTCAAAGTGGTTTAGGATTTTGATATTATAGAAAGAATTTTAAGGAAATTACAGGGTTTATTAAGAAAGCCTTCAAGGCAGATATTTACATTTTTATTGCATGGCTTTTCAGGATGGGGAGGGCAAAATATCCCTCCTTTATTACATGCAACACTGATTGTAGCTGCCTCACAATTAGCTTTTAAAAACTTTGGAAGTTATTGGTTTGCTACATTTGGTTTTGGGTTTTTTTTTTTATTCTGTGTGGAAATTACCAGTCCAAGCGGTCCCAGCGTTACAACTCTGTGCTCTCCCAGTTTAAAGGAGAGCACCCTACACCAAAACATGCACCAGGCTCTGCTCTAAGTGCTGCTGCTAGGACTCCAGGGTTTGTTTTGAAGGCAGGGATGGTTCTCAGCAGAAGATGACATGCAGATGCTCAGGATCTGCTATTTCTTACTCTTTTGTGTGGGAGGAAAATCTACCAATGATGCTAAAATAGTCACAGGTCCCTGAAGTTGGGTCTCAATGGCACTGAGTATTGACCACTAGCAACCTGGAGCAGACGTGGGGCTGTTCAAGCATGCCCCAGCTCTCAGCAAAGGCACTGATCCTGTGGACATGGAACCAGCACACTCAGAATACTTCTGAGATTGCTGCTTAATCTGCTTTATCATCATCATTTTTTTTAAGACTGGACAACTCTAGGGATTTACGTTTCATTTTCAAAAACAAGTAATTTTATTTTTTGACTAAAATCTGGCAACCTTAAGGCCAAGACATTTTCAAGACTAATGTAAGCAAAGCCATGGCTGATGTAGTCTGGCATTGGCAATACTCCTCCTCAGGCCTTCAGAATTCCCTTCCAGTTGGTGTTCTGCTGGCCTTGGAGACACACTGGAAGGCCCCGCAGGTGCTGCCTGAGGGAAGCCGTGGGGAGAGGTGAGGGGTGCTGGCACAGCCCTGTCCAAAGCAGGATGGTCACAGCTTGGGGGCCAGGGGACTGCAGGTCAGCGAGGCCAGCCATGTCCCGTGGCAGGGCTGCCGAGCACGCAAAACAGAGGAGCAGCAGCAGCAGAAGCGCTGCATCTGAAATGCCAGAGACACCAGTCTGGCTGCAAGGGAGCGTGAAGCAGGAGTCAATGGTGTGTAGCACACTCGGCACGCGAGCCTTGACAGGATGGACTGCCAGTATAATTTAGGGCCATCTGAGGTACCTCTGAGAGATGCCAGCCTTGGGGAATGTGGGAGGGTGACAGAGGAAGAGCTGATTGCCACTCCTGCTGACACACACGTGCACACAGAGCCACACCACCCTCCACCCTCCCTCACCAACTGAGTTTTAGTACAAGCTTGAACCCCTCCAAATGTTAAAAAAATATGTTTTATAGTTGTTCAAAACATAACCGACTCTCATTTCACAACAAAATACAGTTTTGAACTAGGAGTGAGGAGTCACAGAAGACCAAACTCAAACCTCAACTCTCTGTATCCACTCATCACAGTGCTGACAATAGTACACTTCACAGTTTTCCTTCCATATAACCACCCTGAATATTTTGATATAGAAAATAACCACTCTTTTTCTACGCAGAATTTCCAGACTTCAGCAAGGTGGAATAATTTTAAAAATGCATCTGACTTTCCCTCAGATTTGCCTAATTAATCTTTCCCTTCATAGGCTAATTCGAGGCTAACATTGACCACATCTCCAGCAAAGCATGCAGAAGGTCACCAGAATAGATTTCCAAGGCCTTGAAGGGGGTCTATGCACTCACTATCCAACACTGCAATAGTGTGATTAAAGGTAAAAGGGGCAACCAGGTGGGAGAGTCACATGACCCCAGGATCTTTGCCAGTGAAAAAGTGCAGTGAAATAATTTAGTAAGTACTCCAGGCCTACTGACTCACTTGTTTTGGAAGGTAACACATGAAATCTTTAGAGGAGAGTTCTGCTCACCAAGCTGTACAGCACTGATAGACTCATTAATATTCATATTAGTCTGCTGCCTCAGAAGCCCAAGTTCCCTTAGTTTTGCATGGCTGCAAGCAATGTAAGCACCCAGAAGGCTTTCCATCAAGAATGAAAATCCAAGTCCTCATATACGTGTCCACAGAAGGTCACACTGACTGCTCAGCTTAGATAGCTCTCTTTCTCACCCCCCTGCACTGTATGCTAAGATATCCCACAAGAATTTACAACGCCTTTCCAAATAAGGACCAATTCTGTGAGGTGCTGAGTACAGTAGTTTAATCCAGAGAAGTATTTTTTGAACTGAGGCTGTCCACATGTGTTCAAAATTAAAGAAGCTCAGTATAAATTGCTTTATGCCCTGCAGATGAACACTTGCTGGCTGCAAAATCCAAGGTACAGTCCTAATAGATGTCTGATCTACTTCATGCACAGCTGCAATCTAACAGGGAGATCCAGAGCTTCGTGCAGGAAAAGTGCAGCTGAACTTAGCAATAAAACAGGCTGGCTTCAGCCCCTGCAGGTATTTTCTGAACATGGGGATACTCCTATCTCGAGTGCATAGGTTCATCTGCAGATCCCAATGAATGGGTGGTGGACATGCCAGAAGAAGTCAAAATAAACTACATGGACTGAGAGATGAATAGCTGGGTGAACCGCTCGTTCTCTAATTGTGTATGTACGGTCAGTGAGCCTTGGCCCAGGACACTGTGTGAGGAAATGCCTTCAGCAGTGCACTGGGTCTGCACCCAGCTCCTCCTGTGGAGAATGGGAATTTTGCCATTTGCTCCACTGAGACAGGCCCACCACCAGCACAGCAGAAAGTCCTGCCCGTGCTACTAGCTGGAAAATCAGACAGGGTGGGTAAAAACAGGCAGCTGGTGCCTTTCTTTTTCCAGGGTGATGAAAAGTAAACAGGGAATATATCTGTCTGCATGGCAACACAGAGTTCAGCACAGAGGACATCTTGGACATGTAGGAATGTGAATCAGTAAGTCCAAATCCAGATATCACCTCCTCAACTGACCACCTCAAAACTTGAACTTAGGCAGTAAAGAAGAGTTTATTAGCTAAACAGCCAACACTGCGCCAGTGCCAAGCAGGCTGCAGCTTACCCGCACTGGTGCACGACATGCACCACTCATCTCTCACCATATAGCCCCAGGCCAGGCAGCCGTGAGCCCAGGGCCAGGGACACGCTCCTGCTGCATTGATGTCCTGAACAGCAACCTGCCTGGGGACCAAGCCAAAGCTCCTGTGTCACGATGCACTCCAGAGGCTGCTCCATCACTCAGCAGTCCCTCCAGAGCCTTGTGTTTAAACAGCTCTTTACTCAGCCTACAGTGAGGACGATTTCTGTTAGACAGTGAAATGTTCACAAGCAAACAGACCAAGCAAACAAACACATAATGGATACACCGAACTCTTGTTAGAGCATCATGGCCTCAAGAGTCTATACGGTCCATCATCTACATGAAATAACTTTCTTTAGTTAAATGCATGTGTAATACTTACCTGTCCAAGTGGAGACAGTACTTAAGTTGTTTCTAATTGTACATTTTTCAGCCTTTAAGCAAGACCAGAGTGCTCTCTTTAAAAATACATTATTATTATTGTTGTTGTTGCTATTGCTATTACCACCTTATGCTTAGAAATGTTTCTTTGCTTTCCTTTACCTCAGTAAAGCAAGAGCAATTATGTAGCTTCATCCATTTCTCTAAAAGGCTATTGAAAAATGTTGCTTTCAAGATAAAAAAAAAAAAGATAATTTTTTACAAATATATAAAACAAAATACTCAAGGCATTTTTGAGAGGCATTCTCACATATTGCTGAAATTACATGCAATGTGTGAAAATTTGCATAACAAATGTGACAAGATGGTTACTTAAGGGACTGAAACAGAAGGAATAAAATATATATTAGATACCTCAGCTCTCATTAATTATTATTCTGAATGAGAAATAATGCCAGGAGCAAGAGGGGTGCCAGAAGAAGCGATGGGGAAATATATTATCATGTATTTAAAACCCTTTAAAAGGTATAATAATAATTAGGAAATTATTGCACTACTGATCTTTTTTAGTGGCAGAGCAACCACCTGTTCACACTTTCATTAATCGCTTGCTCTCCTCTTCCTTAAAGATGGTCTATGAAGATCATTAAAGGAAAAGCTACCTGAGTGCAAAGAATTCATGTTATGTAGGAAAAAGAAAAAAAAAAACCTATAAAATTCATAACGTTAATTAAGAGCCACACGTGAAAAGGTAGTACTGTTTCAAGACTGGTTTATAGTAAAAGATAATTTGGCTTCAAACAGTAGTCATGGAAGAGAGAGAATATTATTATTATTGATTTTGTTAATTTGCTTCAAATGCCCTGCCTTGCCCAGCTTTGTCTTTCCAGTGCTTCCTAAAATACCATTGGCACAGCCATGTAGTTAAAGCAGCTCTGTGAGGCTTGCTCAGCACTGAGCAGCCACACAAAGTGGTGGCCACAGGAGATCCGATCTCCTCCAGCAGTGCCACGGGCTGATCCACAGTGGCACATGGCCTCAGACAACATTCCCCAGATGAAGTTGTTGCTAAGCTGAAAATCTGCAGCCTTCCTATTTCAGGAGATAATGCCAGTTAATGTATGTTTGTTGTCAGACACACGTTCATCTCCTGAATTACACCGCTACGTGCTCATGAGTGTTGCACAGGCCCCCACCGCTCATCTCGATCCTTGCTGCCTAGGGATGGGGATGGAGGCACAGAGGTGTCCTGTTGCTGGATGGATCCCCTGCCCACTGCTCCAGCAGAAGCACTCTGGGCGGTTGTGCACACCATGCTCCATAATTATGGCAAGAAATTTCACAAGCATTTTTCATCATTCCCTCCTTTAGGCTTTGAAACATTATGCTTTCTCTGTCCTAAAAGAGAAATCCATTTTTCTACTAACCTCTTTCCTTCAAGTCTCCTATGGAAGCAGCATGGAATATCCTGTTAGCTCCCTGCTGCTGTCAAATCTTGTGTTGGGTTTCCTTGGAGGTTTTGTCTTGACCTTCTCTGGAATTTCCATTTCCCACAGACTGCAGCTTTGCTTAGAGACAGAAGTCCATGTCATTACTCTCCCTTATGTTTCTTTTTATTCTGTTTCCTCTTTTGAACCACTTCTGTACCAGCATCACCACTTGAAGGCTATTTGCTCACTGTTTGGCCCTGGTGAACACTTCAGAAGGCTGCTCCTCTGCCTGTCTGCTCCAGTTTCTGAACTCAAAAACAAGTCCAGCAGGCCACAGTAGAGGAACCTCCACTGGTCCCATGCCATTCACCTAGTCCCTCTCACATGGGAGATGAATTAAGTAAGCTCAGTATAGTCAGAAATAGGTGAGAGAAAAAAACCTGGCATGCAGTGGCACTCCCAGCTTGTAATTCGTCATCCCTGTGGAAATAACTCCATTTCCTTACATCTCTTTCCATTTTTAAGCTTGACAGCTGGGACAGGCAGCCTGGAGGGTAAAGGAGGAGGACAGGAAGACCAGACACACCTCACACAGGATCCTCTGTTGCTAAAGGACAGAGAGGGTGCCAGTTTATTGTGCCATTGAATGATCCAACTGTGAGAGGATCCATGTCTTCCTTTTGGGCTCTGTGGCATGGCTGTGTGCCCTCACCCCGAGCCAAGACCCTGCGCTACCCTTGTCATGGGCAGGGGATCTCAGCAGCAGCTCACTCGCAGGGCAGGCATTTGCCCACGGCAAGATGGGAGCCGCGTGGCTCCCTGTCGGTGGGCGAGAAACGGCGTAGCATTGCATCCACCTCCCACGCTGAACGTAAGTGCAGCAGTTAGTAAAAACTAAATCCATCTAAAATCATTTTAAGAGGGAAAATAAGGCCCTTTCTGGGGATATTATTTCTAAGTCGTGTTTTACTCTGCCATTAATATACTTTTGAAATGCAGGAGAGCACCTTGCACCCAAGGCAGGTAATAACGGTCTATTAAAAGACATCATCTCTTGTTTCCTAATGCTCTATCAAAGGTTCATTGATGAAAATAGCCATCTGACTGCTCTCATCAACTTTAAAGAATTCCATAAAAGAATGAAATATGCTTTTCTCATAATTCCTTCTGTATGAGATTTACGCAATGTGAGTAACGAATAAACAAGGCGCTTGCTGAACAAGACTCAGATTTAAGAGGTGCCGATGAAAACAAGGAGGTGATGCAGTAAGAGATGCATTTCTTGGGAGGAATTTGAAAGTGTTTGCAAGAGCCACAAGTTACTGCATACACCTGGTTACATTCACTGCTGGTGTAAAGGCAAACAGCTCTGGGGAGGCCAAAGGTGCTGCATTGGCTTGCTCTAGCAATAAATTTGGTCTTGAAGGCCAGTCACCTGAACAGCTCACAGCTGAGAAGAGGACCTTGACAGCATCTGGAAGATGTCCTGGGTGTAACTATACAGCTGATTAAGCAGTAACATGGTTTTTAGCCACCTGCACCTGATGATGTCATCTGTGTAGAGAGCATCACATGCTTGGGGGAAAAAAATAGTCCCTTAATATCTGGCAACACTGTTTGTACTCCTGCCAACAGCAAAAGTCACAACAGTGGGAATGGACTGTGTGATTAGTGTTGTGAGTTAATTAAATCCCATTTGTCAGCTATTCATCTGTCTTAGACAGTCAGAGGTGCAATGGTCATTGCTGTGCCTCTTTACCATTGCATCAATAACATGGTCCTATGAGAGTCGGCTCCAAGATTACCTAAAGCACAGCGTTGACACCAGAGATTCTTCATCTGTTTCCAACTCTGTTATTGGGTTTTGGAGTCATTTAACTTATTCTGCCTTTTTCATCTCCAAAACAGAAACAATCATAGAATCATAGAAACATTTAGATTGGAAAAGACCTTTAATGATTCCTTGCCCAATTTCATTGACTTTTAAAGGGCAATCAGATACTACAGATGTAAGTGCTCCTTAAATACTTGTAAACATGCCTGTCTCACTCTATATGATAAAGCAATCACTACATATCACTCAGTGCAAACAAACTACTCAGTCCTATACCATGAGGGTCTACAATTGCTAATACTGCTCCACCTCTATGAGTGTTTGACATGCCCACCTACGTGACCAGAGTAAGCTCAGGGGTAACCCGGTCCCACACAGAAGCTGAGGAGCTGGTCAGTGCCAGAAGAGACATGAATGATATGAGGTTAGATGGTTTTTTAGATTTTAAATCCAAAAAATTTTGAATCTGCCAGAATGTGAGTCTATACAGATACACATGCTCTCTCAAGCACCCTCCCTCAGCGGGTTCTCTCTTTACAAACACATGCATTTTCAGACTTTCAACATGCCCACATTTAGGTATTATCTGTACCCAGAAAAGCTTATTAGTATCCAAAGTTTTATGTCAAAGATATGAAGCCTGTCAGAGCCACAAATGAGAGCAGAGTATAAGAGTGTAAGAACCAGTCATTTTAGTAAGTCAGTACTACAGCCATGCTTTCAACACCCTACTTATTCATTCAGTTATTTTTTTTTTATTATTTTTTTTCAGCTAATTGCATCAAGAAAACTTTATGGAAACTGTTGCCAAATGTTTAGAGTGAGAGCAGTTCAGTTGTTATTTCAGTCCCAGGTTACTGTGGTAAATTGTACCTGTTCACCTCATGCATTCATTTGTGAACGTTTGACATATCAGTGATCAATTAATATTAATGGTAGAAATCACTTCAAAGTTGCTTTATGGTAGAAATCACACACAATCCTGGCTCTAATCGCTCGGCACATAAAGAAACTTTAATTGATAACCCAGGTTTAATATCCATCAGGACTGGATTCTGTAGGAGGAACAGAGCAATGTTCCCTGTAATCATCCTAGAGGAGATAGAAAGCTTGTTCTACCAACATCAAAGAAGATTAGGCAGCAGAAGCCTGATAGTAAAGTAGCAATTATGGAGGGTTTTTTTAATTCTGTGCACCTGCTTCATCAAAATAATAGGCATCTTTTAGCAAAGTAACCTGAAACTCAGTTCACTGACTTTCAATTATCTGATGCTGGGAAATGCATCTGGAGAGACATGAAAAAAGGTGATAGATGCACAGAGAAATAAAGAGAAGGGGGAAATTAGAATGAGGGAAAATATGAGGGCCTGTGTAAGTGGGTGTTATAAATATCCTGTGCCTCAGGCTGGTTATAGAATGGGAGCATTTTTGCTGAGTTAGGATTGTGGCATCAGGCACATTTGACCAAATCAGTCCCTGGTGGAGTGCCTTTGACTACAGTAAACAGCTTACACCAGGGATGGATTTGGCTCATTGCTCTTAAGGGAAATTTTAGGTATCAAACCTTAATGCAAGCAAGGGAAGAACACGGTAACTTTCCAGAAACAATTCAGGCTGTGTAACTCAAAACAAAAATTGCCAGCCTCTAATTCCCCTTTACCAGGTTCTCTTGCTACTCAAAACTAAGACTGGCCCCATATCTTTGTTTCAGAAGATGAGTCTACAGTTAAACCAGAGTCAATCTTTCCTGAAGGTAGGAAGAAGAAGAAAGCCCAGATGCAGTCTTCCTTTTACTTCAGGGACTGCATCTCAATTTCTGGAATACCACCAGGCAGACCCTCAGAAAAAAATTTAAGAGGTCTTCCTGGGGCTTAGTACCCATTCCTGTTAGGCTCTCTGGGTTTTGTCTGTTTTTTAATAAATCCTGATCTTCTCTGAAAACACTTTTTCAGAGGACAGTGGGCAATTCACTTAAACAGTGAGAAAAGCCTCACTGCCATTACCAGGTGGAGTTCTTGCCAGGCTTGGGACAAAATCAAGGACACCACTTTTCTACCTTTTTTTCAGCTTTACATCCCTGTTGAATTCACTGTGCCCTTCCATGCACATCTCACTCTCTTCTCTATTACATACAACCACCCACATCTTGTCCTAACTCAGCAATGATCCTGGACAGGAGAGTTGTTCTCCATGTTTTACCTCCTGGGCCCTGGCAGCTGGTGTTTGAACTCCCATCCCCCTGCAGGAGACCCAAGGCAGAGGGAACTTTCCACCATATCCACCTTTGCACACCTCCTCCTGCCTCTACGGCTCCTCCTGCTTGATCACATGGGCTCTGTGAGAGGCAGAGCCGTTGCCCTCCTTTCAGCCGTGCTGCATCCTGGCACATCACACATCCAGCAGATCCTGCTCTGTGTGCTGGAGGTGGAAGAACAAGAACATCATGAACCAACATCCATGGCTGGCAGAGGCTGACCCCTCAGCAAGAATCACAACCGCAGCCCACTTCATGCGAACGAGGTAGAAGTAATTCCATTGTAATTAAATAGGAATTTTCGTGTGAATTCCAAATGAACCTTTGTAACATTATCATTAGTCCTCAATACATCTCTTATTTTACCTCATTAGAATTATTGGTAATAAATGGTAGTAACTGGATTGTAATTAAATAGGAATTAAAATTTGACTTCCTAATGAGCTACAGCAAAGTAATCACTATTTCAATATACATTAATTGCTGTTCTGTTAGGAATACAGGCAACTTATTTTTAATGAATTGCTACAAATTATTATGAATATATGGCCTGAGCCTACAAAATAGTCTCACATCAGTAGTGTGCCTGGTAGGTGTCAGCCAGCTGTGCAGCGAGCAGCTCTAACCAAGGAACTTGGGACTTGCAGCATGCTACAGCCAGTAGAGAACACACTGAGTTATGACACTTCCACAATAAACTTTCTTTTCAGAAAGTCACAATTAATTTACAAAAAGACCACACAAGATGCCATCAGGGCTGTCACTGGGGAAGTGGACAAAAGGTGATAGAAGCTAACAGCAATGGTACAAGACTAGTGCATTTTTATGTTATTGGTTCTTGTTTGATTATAATAAAAATTCTTTGTAATATGACCCAGGGTGGTAAAGTGCATATAGAAACCCCCATTTTATTATTTATACATTCCCTCTCTGTACATAGAAATATATATGATATATGAATGAACAAAATTTCACTTCTATGACTGGTCTAGATTAAAAGCCATAGTGTTTGCTTCTTCGTTACCGTTGAGGATGTAACAGGTGTTTACTATAAGAACACACAAGCTGTGAGATGCAGGTTTGTAACAGGGAGTACTGACTATCTAAATAGATGTTTTGCATCCATATTCAGGGCAGACATATTCTGGTTCCATGGTATGGGGTGAGGAGTGAACCCAAACCATGCATGCAACAGCTGAAAAATCATCTTCCTATTTTCACTTTGAAAGCTGACAGCATGGGTCCCACCAAGCAACCTCTCAGGTACCTTCTCTTTCCAAAGTGACTGTCAGGAGGTTGGATTTCCCAGGCTCTCACAGGGTGGAAGTTCTCCCTGTTAACTACAGAGGAATTTTTTTCCCATCCAGGCTTCTCATTTCTGGCCGACTATCATCAGCTCACGCTGTTGATTGGTAGGGGACAGCAGCAGTCAGCACTGGCAAACATGGGACAGCCAGCACCCTTCCATATGGGGAGAGCCATCCACACTGATGTGATGGCAAGGCCTGTCTCAGTGTGGTTTTACATGTTCTAAAATACCTTTGTGTCTCCATTTGTTCGCCATCACTATCATTTTACCTCTCATCATACTGCAAAGTCAGTGTCTGACTGACATTTACAACTCCTTTGGATTTCCTGACCCATCAGAGGAAATTCAGATTCAGGCTCCGGATGGGATCTGCAAGAGCCAGTCACATGCGAGGGCTTGGGAGAGGGCAGCTCACTGCTTGGGCATCTTTGTTACACCCAAATTTAATTCAGAGGGATTGGACAGGGCAAGCAAACTCACTTTTTCAATTTTGTTACCTAATCAAAACTCTGAAGCTTTCTAGTGCTGGAGAGTGTTCACATATCATCCACTTTCCATATCCAATGCTGACAAAACAATAAGGCAGGAATAACATAAGTCGTGAGAAAACGAGTCTGTCTCATAAATCTTCACAGGAAAGTGGCTGCTGTTTTATGTTATTGCAGTGTGTTGTTTCCAATGAAGTGATTACTGTTAGATGTATTTTTAAATTGCTTTTGGTATTTTTAAAAATACATGACTTTGAGAGTGATAGAAACGAGATTGAGTGGCAGTAGACAGTGCCTGCAATATGATTAACTTTTTCCCAGACCAGCTACTTCTGAAATTAAGGTTACCAACACAGCTATTGTCAACTTTCCCCTGTCTGAAAAGGGCTCATTGGAGTCTGCGAAATGTACGCAATTATCCAACGGCCACCTAAACCCTCCTCCTGGTTCAGGCACTACACGGGCTTGCGTTCTGATTCAAGATGTTTGATTAACAATTGCTAGCGTTATTTTACAGTGCGAATGTGCATGTTTATGCACTAAAGCTCTGTAATGCAAAGCCTCAGCTTACATCCAGTTGTGACCGAGAACTTGTGGTTTCTGTCCACGAAGGGTAGAAACAGGTTTGCGTATTCATGGCTTCAACCAAGGCACACACACTTCCAGAAAGTCTGGGCTACATTTTAGATAAAGTTCATTCAGAAGACATTCAAGGCAATAAATACCAAGTGAGAGGATTTCTCAGGGCTTCACAAGTCATTAAAACTTCAGGTAGATTTTACCTACCAAAGGCTTTGCCTGTGGCTTGCCGAGCTCACGCGGTCCATTTCCTGGATATCATCGTATCCCCCCGAGCAGCTAACGAAGGCTGTGACTACCCCAGGGCCCACCTACACGGTTCCTCAGTTTTCTGTGTGCTGCACAAACCAGGCACCACATGGTTAAGCTTATCCAGACAAGAGGAGACTCAATAAGAGGCAAAAGGAAAATGAATTAGAGGAAAATCAACAGGCGGCAAAGGAAAAACTAAATTACATTTCATGTACACACATGCACTCTTTTGGCTGGAGGGGCAGAAAATGTAGCCAAAACCGGGCTGTTTTCATTCTAAACAGTGCATCAATCCATTGATTAATTTTACACTTTGTTCCTTATGAACCTGGGCTGGGGCCATGAATGCTGCTATGAAAAGAAGAATATAGCCAAAAAGGAACTCTTAAAAAGTTGGCAGCCGTTTCAAGGCAATGTGTCTGGCCAGCAGGAAGGAGATGGCTCCTCCAGGGAAGTGTATGGAGCTGTAAAACCATTTGTGAACCGGCCCTGCTCAGTTTATAAGGTGTGTGACTGACTCAAAGTCAAGTTTCTTGCACAAATTTGTGACTTGTAAATCGAATGATAAAAGTAGTCTTAAGTATCATTTTTCCAAAAGGGCATTACAAGATTGGTCAAGAATGACTGTATTTCCTCACTAATACCATTAACTTCAGAATTGTTTCCATCCATTACTGAGTCAAACAAGGAGGGTTTACGATAAATTGCTACATGCTGTAAGGTTCAGCTGGTCAGCTATATGGTAATAGAAAGCAGAAATAAAACAAAAACAAATAAAAGTATACAATAAAACACCATGGATTAACTTCAGGCTTGGTGTAATCAAATGCAAATGGAAATTGAAGGAGATGTGCTCGCTCACACCAAAGCTGACACATCCCCTGGCCACAGACCAAAGGGAGTCAGCTAACCTCATCTTCCTGTGTTGCTTCCCAGGAACAGCTACAGTGAGCAGGAACAGGCTACGAGCTCATCATTTTCCAGTTACCTGCTATCTGCTGCCTAAGTGTTTCCTGAAAAGCTTAATTTACCTCAGGATTTCCCTTCCTTAAGTGTGTATTCCTTTCAGCAAATTAGGAGGTTAAAGAATTATTTGGGAAATACCCCTCAAATCCCTCCAAGATAAGCCAAGAGTGACTTTAAGTAGGTGGAGGTCTGTGTAAGATCTCAAGAAAATGGGACAGAAGGAGGGGGGAATGCTGCCTGTGATATGTCTTCTTCCTCATCCAGAGCATATTGCTTAGTGGGAGATAGGACTGGCAGTTTCTGCTTATAGGAGGTTCAGATATCCCATGATACTGCTTATTTTGTTTGCATCAGGCAAGAGATAATTCACTTACTGATGGGGAAACTCACCTTCTGTAGTAGACTAACACAATGCCAGGACACCACTTAAATGCCTTAAAACAGGGATCTGCGGAGGGTCAGAGCAGCACGGGCTTCATACAGGCAATCTGACCTGATCAGGCATTTCCCTGACTGACACGCAAAGAACCGTAGAATCATAGAATCATTTACACTGGGAAAGACCCTTAAGATCAATGAGTCCAACCATAAACCTAATACTGCCAAGTCAATTACTAAACCATACCCCTCAGCACCACATCTACACGTCTTTTAAATACCTCCAGGGATGGTGACTCAACCATTTCCCTGTGCAGCTTGTTCCAATGTTGACAATTACTCGGTGAAGAATTTTTTCCCAGTATCCAATCTAAACCTTCCCTGGTGCAACTTGAGGCCATTTCCTCTTGTCCAATCACTTTTTACTTGGGAAAAGAGTCCAACACCCACCTCACTACAACCTTCTTTCATGTTGTTGTGGAGAGCAAGAAGGTCTCCCCTGAGCTCCCTTTTCTCCAGGCTAAAAAATCCCAGTTCCCTCAGTACTTCCTCATAAGTCTTCTGCTCTAGACCCTCCACCAGCTTCGTTGCCCTTCTCTGGACCTGCTCCAGCACCTCAGTGTCCTTCTTGTAGTGAGGGACCCAAAACTGAACGCAGTACTCAAGGTGCAGCCTCACCAGTGCCTCAGAGAATAGTTTGGCTCAATAGCGATTTCAACTATGTGTTCAAATTTGTCAATAAAAATAATTGCATTTAGATGAGATTCTAAACCATTGCTCATCTAAGCCACAAAGCTGCTCCTGCTTAAGTTGACTACCCAACTTTCAGATTGCCTAAGAGCCAAGAACTTCAGCATAAACACTTCTGAGCAAACAGGTTCAAAAAAAATCTCTGCACAGAACCCATTTCTTTCCCTTCTCACTGCATTTCAATATTGCTAATTAATCACAGACTTCTACACAGCCTCCCCCTTGCCCAAGTTTTATGTTTGAAGTTTTGTTTGGACTACTCTTCACCCAGCTGAAGAGTGCTTGAGGGTCAACAGAGCTATGCAATGTGCTGTGAAAAGTGATGCTTCTTTTAAGAGGCCTCATTTTTGAAATAACTTTAATGTTTAGAAATAACTTTGAAATGAGGACTTGCACAGATTTGTTTTCTTAGCGCAGCAATTAGTTTCATGAGCAGTGACTGGCTGCAGTACCTTCTGCCATGTCTGACACATTAAATAAATTATTCCCTCAGTTCATTAGTTGGAAATACTGTTTGTAATACCTGCGGAGTTACAGGACATGCAGCAAAGCCATAGATCATCTCAAATAGAAAAATAAAGTCAGGTTTTGCTGCTCCCACATAAGCAAAAAAAGGAATGGAAAACAGGTAAGATACTGGTTTTCCTGTCACGTGGTTTAATCAGTTTCTTTAAAGAAACTGCCCTTCTGCCCTGTTCCCTTTTCCATGATCAGATTACAAATCCTCTCCTTCCCACTGAGCTGGACAGCCTCAGCAAAACCAAAAACATTGCCTCTGATGGAAATATCCTCAGTACTGGTTACTCTTTAATGAAAGTACAATGTCACAGCATCAAGAAAAAGCTTATCATTTCTCCTGCAAGCCCATCTTACTGTTGCAAGATTGCTGCAAGTCATCTATCTGTGAGGCTTTACAGGGGCAAGCAGCAGCAACCAGACACTTTTGTGAAAAGGTAGAAGCTGGGGCAAGGAAAAGTGTGGGGTTTTTTTCGTTCTTGCTGGTCTCCAGTGGGGTCACTGGGACAGACTCATAGCATCAGCTGCTCCCACAGGAGGTGAGATGAGCTGTGGAGACAGCACCTATTGATCTAACAGCTTATCACCCCCCACATCTGTACACAAACTGGATCTGCAGTTGTGAAGTGCAAACAGAGACAGAGCTACTGCTGGTCTGAGCTGCTGGCACACAGACATGGCTCTTAAGGAGCCCAGTATGAAAGCAGAAGGTGGAGCTGGACTTGGCTGAGAGACTAGGGCTTTTCAAGAGTGGGTGCGTAGTTGGCACTGGGTAGAGACTGCAAAGGGCCACCCAGACATGCAGGTCTTCCACCTTCATTACTGTCCAGCATACTGTGCAGTCAGGGCTCTGGCCTGGGGTGATACAACATCTAGGATCTTACCATGCAGGGTATGACATTTAAAGAGAAAAGGGGACTTTTAAATACCACTTGCCAGTTGAGCTTAACTAGAGATGGCAGGACAGGAGGATGAGGAAACCTTTGGAGCACTGACCTGCTCTTCCATCCTCATCATTCAAAACAGCCCCTCCTCCCTAGAAAGCTTAGATCCAGCCATCTTCAACTACATCCTTGAGCTCAAGATTTCCTCAGCCAAAGGAGAGTTGTCCTTTCATCGAAAGCACTACAGCCCATTGTACACACTAGGTCACACTAGTGACCACCAGTCAGGAAACACCATGCAATGAAATGAGTGAGAATCAGGCCAGAATACTGTGATGCATTTTAAAGAGCTAAGCACCTGCAATTAAGCTCCTAAATACATATTCAAGCATCAAAATGAGTGACGTGATTTTGCAGAAGTGCTAAGCAGTGATGGCACTGGAGGCACCAAGGTGAACTCCAGTACCTGTGACAACCATGTGCTCACCTCTAGCGGAGCTGCCACCCTGAAGCAGGCATTGGATGACTTATTCCTTTATTTAAGATTTAGCCACTGTAGGTCAGCTGTGCTCTTCCCAATCACATGCCAGGGATGACACAGGCCTGTTATGTAAAAAACCTGTTGTGTAAAGAAGAGGTGAAAGGAGAGAAGAAATCTAATAAATACTCCATTATTTCCACCATATATTATGCAAAATTTGGCATGAAATCTTTATCCCACATAAATGTGAAGGTCACTTATTTGTTCATTAAATTCTCCTCAGTCTACATCATTATGCTCATAGTTTTTCTTATACTTAATGTAGTAAGGGCCTGCCAAACTCATTAGACATCAGCTGATAAATGGGTTTGAACTCACAATCTGTTAAAAATCACATAGGCACATTAGAGCAGTATTTCCACAGCTTAGAGACCGTATACATTTAAATCTTCCCAGAGAGGATTTTGAGCATTTTTGATCCAGTGCAGTAGACTCAACACATAATTCAAGTCTGCCTGCTGTAAAAATTTACAGGCAGGGATCTTAGTATCACCAGTCATAAATCAAATTTGCACACTTAAAAATGTGGTAGTGGTAAAACCGTTGGAGGGGGTGTAAACATCATCAAGCTCATTGTCATGCAGCCCTTGCATTAGAATAATGGGAGGAGATACTGTTAAATGTTCCATGTATTTTCTCTCTTCTGGCAGAATTTGTACATATAACATATAACCCTGTGCAATTTCCAGCCAGGGCAAATCTCTGGAAGAGGAAGAGCTTCTGAAGCTGTCCTAGATTCTCATTCTAGTGTCCTGACTTCAAATAAGCTTTTACATGAAACGTGGACAGAGGGGAACATGGGGCATGTTTATGCCATAGTTTATGTTTCACTTGCTCATTGCTCTTTATTGTAATTTCCCCCAACTGATGATAAAATGCTTATAAAGCACTGGGCTGATAATTTGCAGGCTCTCCTGCTGCTCTGTTTGTTATAAAGCTACTTGTGTCTCCAGGAGACTCTTTCTTCCTTTTGGATTTATGAGCCTAATGAACCACTGTTATTCTCCATCACAGGAGCCAGTGATGCTGTGACATTATAGCAGGAAGATTTGAAAAGTTATGAGAAAGCACTTGAAACAAACTGCTGCTCTTAATAAGTGCCTCTTGTCTTCAGTGTGGTCTGAGGGAGATCTAAGTGAGCTAATGAATGAAAAGAATAAGCCAAGTCCTGCACTAACCCTGCAAGCTCCACTGCAGAGTAAGTAGTGTTAGTGAGACAAATCCTCTGCTGGGATGAACAGCATTTATCAGTGGCAGGATGCTGATACACATCTCCACCGAAGGGCCCACTCAGCATACAAGGAGCTCTGAATCTTCAGGACTGCTTAGATTTTCCAGATGAGGCTTGTTGGATGTGTGAGACTAAATACAATTAAATTAAACTGCAGTTAAATTTAACTTCTACCTTATTGAAAGCTCTTCCACAGAGCTCAAGTGGCTGACTAGACTGCCTTTTGCCCCAGAGGAACTCTAGATTCACTCAAACACATCTTTTTATGGGGCCATTCTTGACAGTCACCAAATAGATATTTTCATATTTTCAGATAATTTCAAACCAAAAAAACAGAGGTGGGGAAAAAGAGGCTGCTTCCTGAAGACAAGCTGCAGACTGCTGGTCACCTTGTTATTTCCATAAAGGAGCACATTTCTGCCTACCGTGGCAGGACACAATGAAGAGAAAGGCAACGCCATGGCAAGGCCAGCCCCAGGCTGTTTAGGAAGTTACAGGTCATAACCCAGATCTTCATCTACACCTGGAGACCATTAAGAAGTCCATGTAAAGCCTGGGACACATGGTTCATCGGGTTCCATTGAGATGCCCAGAGTTAAAGGCTTGTCCTGTTCAGAGCACCATTGTGCAAGGTGTTGTTATCAAAGAGGCAGTTCTTGGACCCAAAAATTTACTCCAGCTAAAAAAGCGTGGGGAGCAAAACAGAAGCAAGTTGCCCAGTGTTCAGCAATAAGTCAACAGCAGCACTAGAACCCAGGCATCTTGGCTGGGAGTGCAAGCGAGACACCAGCGTGTTCTGGCAAGGTTTCTGCTGCCTTTGGCTCTTCTGCTGGATTCCCAGAGACAAGTGGGTTGAGCCAGTTGAGCCATGCTGCCTGTTGGGGCAGAACCTGAGATGATGCCAGCCCCTCCCCACCCTAAATGTCCCTGCCTGCAGAGCCAGCTGGCTCCCTCCAGGCTCAAATCAGAGTGTCAGACAACACCTCTGCAGTGCAGCTGGTCAGGGAGCCTACCTGTTGGACAACCCTGAGCCACGGGCTTCTGCATTAGTCTTGATACACCGCTTATTGTCCAGGGAGGATGCTAGAGACATCTGGATGTTATGTTTGCAGGTGAGCAGTCTTGCCAAAATAATGAGACCTCCCACCACACATGATGCTTAAGCGTGCTGTCAACTCTGTGTATTATTCATAAAAGCTCTGCTGTCTTCAGTTACTCTGTAATCATCACATCTTTCATCATGGCACACATCTCTGCAATTGTACTCATTACAAAACCACCGTGGCATAATAGGAAACAATGACATGTTCCTTCTTTTTGTCAGTGCTACAGTGAGATTGGGAGCTCAGTGCAAGGCAGGTCATTTAGCCAGCAAAATACTAGTGGAAGATGTATGGCGACATGCCAGTCAGTGCTTTGAAATACTCAAACTAGGTGACTCTCTTAAAAAGTATGCAAAAGCCCCAATTACAATCAGTTAAAAGCAATAAGCATGCAAATTATTTTAAAACAAACTTTAATTAATTTCAGCATATGTTTCACTTAGACTGATTAGTCAAATCTGATTTTCTGAAAAGAAACAATAAACATCTGCTAATGATGATTTACATCTTACTGCTCACATGGCCTGCAGTGTGTTCTGCGGGGATGGAGGTTCTGCACAGCACAGGGAAGAGACATCGTGCTGGGCCAGCTACCCCCAGCCTGAAGCCTTCAGGTACAGAGAGTGGCAAATATAATTCTTTTCTAAAACAGACAGACATGCCCTAAAATAATACGATGGTGTTTGTATGAACAACTGTCCCAGTAAAGGCTTTCCTTTTTATTAAGCACTCTTTGCATGAGAGGTAAAGCAGCCTGGGGCTCACAGGACACCAAGCTGAAGCTCTCTGCCACCTGACCTATGGTGTAGAGTTGTAGTCCAAGATACCAAATGAGAAGCTGTTCAGGCAGCTGCATTCAGAAAAACAAGAGGGGCTTAGTCTATTATTCAGATCCCACTCCCCTCTAAAATCAACAGAAAAAAAAATAAATCATTTGCTGTAAATACATAATTTAGCCAACACAATCACTTATTCTCTGTTCACTATACAGGGAGGCAGGAGGTGATAAACCTGTGTAGCCAGGAGGCTAAAACCCTCTTTATGCCCAAGACTCCATCGTGGGAGGCCTGAATAGAGTCCCCTCATACCTCTGGGCCTGTAGCTCACAGTAATGTAAATATTTAAAAATCCACGGCATTTTATATTCACAAGGCTGATAATGGAATAGCTTTAATATCCTTACCATGCCAAATCCAGATTAACGTGATAGTAGCGGCTCCCAAGCAATTTATTAGCACTCTTACCCAATATGTAGTAATCCTAGAGGAGGAAAAAAAAAAGGAAAAAAAGAAGTCCTGCCAATGTATATTGCACACCAAGCTGCTGGATGTTGCATTCCAAGAGTTATTTCAGTTGTAGAAACCACGTGGTGCCATTACTTGGAATGAAGAGAGGATAAAGAGAGAACGGTCTGTGACAGGTGTTGCTTTAAATATTTTGAAGATATGCATCAGGAATAGTTCATAAAAGTGCTTCCAAAGTAGCTCTTACACCCACTGGGCTTGGCAGTCCTCACTCTTAAAAATCATGAACTTGGCACAGTAGTCTCCTAAATCTTTTAAACTAGCTTAATCTTCCTGGTAGTGAAATGTGCACTCAGCTAGATGGGCGTATTTATCTGAAACTCACTTATTTACAAGCAACTAAAACATGAAATTAGCTGGTCGTGGAAGGCAGCTTTGTACTTCTCAACTCTTCTGCTATCATAAATCAGCCCATTCAAGAGGGTGCCACATTTGTTTTTCCCATTCTGTACAAACACTCATTTCCCATTTAATGCCAAAGATGATCCTCTGGAGATGTCTCTGCACAATTCTGTGATTTCTGGCTTCTGTGGGACTAAAAGTGTGTGTGTTGGCATGCATCAGGAGGTTTGCAAAATCTGGAGTTCTGGGAATGTTTCAAAGGAGGTCCCTTTACCAAACAATGCTACTGTGGCACAGGCATCGAATGTGAATGAAAACAGGAGGATCTCCACATTTCCACCAATTACCTCTCTGCAGAGAGCAATCCACTGAGCAGGAAACAGAGCTGAACTTCACATCTATGCTCCCTTTGTACTCACACTGCTGCGGAGGCTCAAGTTCCCAGACAGACAGCAAGATGCACTCATCACAGCCACTCAATGCTTTCTGGGAATACTCGTTCTGTAGAAGGTTCGTGTGTCTCTTCCATGGGGAAGGAGAGCAGCCTTAATTTCTTAGGTATAAAGAATTAACTCCTCAACCTTCTGTGCATCTTGGTGAAATAAAGGATTTTCCAGGGTTCCTCACCAGCATATTCACTTCTCTTTAGGGAATTACTTCCAGAAATTACACTACCCCAGCAGAGATCACTTGTTCATGACTGCAGAGAATAGCAGACCTTGGAAGGAGGAAACACCAAAGCAACAGATCAAGGCTCAGAACTGGTAGCTGAAAATGCCATCACTAAGCCAGCCAGGCCCTGGGCAATCACAGAGCTTTTCCATGCTTCATCTGACTGGAAGATAATGTCAACTGGTTTCTATCAGGAAAAGCAAGCAGCTTTTTCAAGGTTAAAACATGTCACGCAGTTACCTGAAATCAGAATTGGCTTCTTATTGTTCTTTTATAATACGGCACATAAGGCATTTAAAAAAAAATTAAATAAAAAGAGTGCTTTTCTCACTTGCCTGAGAGAATGGCATATTCATAAAAGTGCCTTCATTTGCCTTTTTACACCAAATTATCACCTGTCACCTGGTCATTTCAGGTATGTGTATGACTACTACAAGGATTTCTCTTTATAATAGAACATTTTCAAGTAGTGGATTTAAAACAGCACAAAGACCAGCACCATGATTAAGAATACAATCAGGACCACAAAGATAGAAAAGAATCTGTTTCCACAGAAACTTGTAGAAAAGAATCAGCAACTCTTCACTCACTCCTGTATCCTCTTTGAAGTCTGGAGTAAAGATTTGCTGGGAAAATGAGTTACATGTGAATATACCAGATGATGAGTCAGAAAAGCTCTGGGCAAGAATTCAGCAAACCTCAGGTTTACCAGTGTTCATACGCTTCTAAAACAAGATCCTAAGGAGCTTGTTGTCAGGCACAGGAGAAACTGGGCATGCTGGATATGCAGCTATTGTCAACCAGCAAACTGCATACGTGTGTGAGATGGAGGTGGCTTCTCACAAATCCTACTCTCCCTAAATACAGGGGTCCTCAAATTTTGTTGTCCTGGGAACAACTGTGAACAAAAAGCCTTCTGCCAGAATCCCAGACTTTTCTCATCTTGTCTGTGTCAATTCAAAAGTTTTAACTCCTTGGTGATACAAGCTACACTGGAGGGTCTCAAAGGTGACACAAGATGCCTGTGTTGTAAGAGATGTCTTTTCTGACAGGTATCAAATAGCACCTTCAGCTTCCTCTGGAAAAAGTGAAAGAGGGGAACTGAATAAAATATACAATGTGATAGCAAAGCTCTTTGTCTTTAAGAGCAAAATTCCCATCCTGTGTGAAGAATATGAAGGAAACAGATGTTCCCGTGTGGAGTTTCATGGCTAGATCATTAAAGGGATAACATAATTTATCCTATCTGCATGTGCCTTGCTCAGACTAGCACAGCAAAACTTTTTCCTCCTGACATAATGACACTTTCCCCGTAAGCATCCTGCATCAGAAGCTGAAAAATTAGCCCATGTGCCCCGGGAAGCACAGACACTTTCCTCTGTTGGTTTCTGGAAGCAGGCATTTCTTGGTAGGAATAATCCTACATCAAGGACAGGACAGAGGTGAAGGGGTTTCTGAACACCCTCAGTTCCTGGCTAGTGACTATAAGCAGTTATGCTTTGGGGTCCACAAGCTCACATCAGCCTCAAACCCCAGTTATGCAGCTGAGTTTCCATCAAACTGACTTTGATGTGTCCTGGCCGTAGACAGGGTTTCAGTCCTCAGCTTTGGGAGCCAACCAAGACTGTGAGTCTCTTGGACCCCCTGGAAAAGAAGGGTGCTCAGTACTAAACCCTCTGTACTGTGCCATGCTTCCTCAGCATTCTTGAGTCATTAATGGACAGAATTTGTCCTCTAGAAGGTCACATCTGAGATTTTACCACCAGGCCATACACCCTCTCTCAGTTTTTCACTTTAGGTTTTGAGCAATTGTATTGGGTACTTTCCAGGTCAGCAACTTTACTCTTAAGTTAACCCTGATTTCTAGCTACAAATAAAAGCAGAAAACACCAAGTACATTTCTGGGAAAGTCAGTAGTTAAGAATCACCTACATGACCATGTTATGTCCACAAGAGCTCCTAGAAAAAAGGTCACCGTGTATTTATCTGGCTGTGCACTCAGTAGGAAGTATGCTCTGTAAGAAGTGCTTTTAGCAACAGTTAACATTTTCAAGACAATATGTCAGCTAACGGTAACCTTTGAGAGGAGGGTTCGAAGAAAGGTTAAGGCAAGTTAACCTAAATAGCTTAGAGAAATAAAGAGAAGTGTTGGAGGTAATTAATACTTGAGAGGAAATAATGTAAAGGAGAAGAAAGACTTATTTAAAGTTGGCCAAGTGCAATGTACTCCAAGAGGTAATGGCTTTAAATTAAAGAAGGACAAGTTTAGATTAGATAACGAGAAAAAAACTTTCCAACAGGAACAGTAATTCAACAGCATAGCAGTCTGAAGAGAGAAGCAGCGCAAACGTTATCAACAGACACATTCCAGCTGACACCAGAGAGCACTCTCAGAGGGAAAATACCTGGGATAAGCCACAAGAGATCCTGGTGATTTGACTCAACAATCTGTAAGACTATTCCAAACCAAACGTCTATGATCCTGTGATTAACACACACATCACCTATTAATCTTACATGTCCCAATGGCTACCGCTTCCCATTTAAAGCATACTCACCTGACACAGATGGATGGTGGATTGTAGAACCATAATGTAGCCCTACAATGGATTATTGGTCTGATCCTTCCCTCAGCCATGCATCACATCTCACCTCATATACGTTATGTTACAGTAAATTTTCAAAGACCAGCCCCCTCTCCCAGAAAAGCCAGATGCAACAACCAAGTTGGAAAAGTTAGAAAGTGTTTCAGGTATCGATTTAGTAGCTTGTTTGGCTGACCACAGTTTGTAAATGTGCTGAAATGTTTCAAAATGAAAAAGATTGGATCTTCTAACAACATGGCATCAGTTCCCCTTTTACGATCTTATTTGCCATGATCTTTATAATTCTGAAAGACTCAATTTCATAATGTTCCTTCAGCCTACAGTATCATCTGTTAACCTCTTCTTTGTTTGCAAGGGCAGTTCTTCAACTGAATTTCAGAAAGGTTTAATGGTTTCTGGTAAGGAATAGAAAATATAAAATGTTTCATGGTCTGAAAGAGGAAACAGCATAGGATCTTATCTGTCACACGGTATACCACATAATTAGCAGAAGCATTGTCTCACTCTGATTAAAACCATATTCCTGACAGCACAGTTCTTCTGCTGTTCACGTCTCTAAACCCAGACATTCCCTCAAGATTAAAACTTCTCAGAAAAGTACAGGGAAGTTGAAGACATCCCACAGGAAACTAGTAACTGGCTCCAAAAGTACTGTGGTTGATCTCAGTGAGGGTATCAGTGGGGCAAAGAACTGCAGGATTAGAGCCAGATCAACTGTGATATTTATGTACTTAGCCACCGCTGAAATTTGAGAGGCACTGACCCATTCTGGGATAGGAAGACATGGTCAGAAATGAAATTAGGGCTCCCAGGTTTTCTTCCCAGCTTCACCACTGACTACCCACAAGGTTGTGTACATAATAACAAATCAGTACAGGCTTGCAAAGGCTAATTTATGGACTTTGAACCACTTGACTTCTGGCTAGGTTATGCCTCCCTTGCCACTGTGAGATGAGGCAGAATGAAGCCTTAAAAGGTTTGCCCAGGGGACTCGGGAGCGAGATTTGCAGCATCAGCTCTCAGCTGAGGGTTGAAACCCCCGCTGGCTCCACAATCACAAAAGTTTGTTGCAGCTTCCTGAAAGCACCTAGTAACAAAATCATCAGTTAGTAACATAGACTAAGCTTCTGATAGTCACTCATCCTCAGATGCTTTTTCAGTGGTTGTGTAAGTCATCACACAGGCAAAGTCTGTGTCATCTCCTTCTCCTCATGGGCTGTCCCCTGTGGCCATTATGGATGCAGATTCCCTGCTTTCAGGCAGGGTTCTGCAATCACAGAATAATAGAATCATGTAGGTTTGAAAAGACCTTTGAGATCACCAAGTCCAGCCATTAACCCTACTCTACCAAGTCCACCACTAAGCCATATCCCCAAGCACCACATCTATACGGCTTTTAAAAAGATCCAGGGATGGTGACCCTGCCACCTCCCCGGGCAGCCTGTTCCAACGCCCAACAATCATTTTGGTGAAAACATTTTTCTTAAGGTCTGGTCTAAACCTCCCCTGATGCAGCTTGAGGCCATTCTCTCTTGTTTTATCACTAGTTACTTGTGAGAAGTGACCAGCGCCTACCTCTCTACAATGGTAGAGAGGTACAGAGGTAGTTGTAGAGAGCAATAAGGGGCAGGGGAGCCTGTCTCAGACTGAGCTCTGATGGGAAGAGTTACAGTTCTCTTTACAAGAAAAATTCTGCTCAAAACATTAACAATACTAAAAACTTCAGGTTGCCAGAAAATGTTGCAAGCAAAATTATGCTGTACTATTATTCTGTTTCCCTAGACAACTTTAATTTTGTTTGCTATTCTACATACATTGCTACACAGTCTTGTATCAACAGCCTCAAAAATAAAACTATATGTGGCCTACAAATCCATATACGTCCTAAGTCTGGAGCAGATAAAGAAACAAGTAGGCAGGATATTCAGGTGATGGATGATAAGATCAGCACGGGAAGAAGATTATCTCTGTAATCATTCCTATGCAAGTTTCCTACATAACATCGTATTAAGTATAGGTATAAAAAGTTTGGAGAGTAAGTGGTCAAATGTAACTCTGCTGTTTTGCAGCCATAGTGTTGACTTAACACAGGTTTTAGAGATGACATCCATAAATCATGTGTATCTTAAAAAAGTTGCCAAATACATGGTCAAACATAGTTCTTGCTGATGTATTTGTCACCCGTTCATACTTCTTTGCTTACCAGATCTAGTTATGATGTCCATCAGTGGAAGATTTGGGTAGTATATGTAGTGATATTAGTCAGACCAAAAGATTAGTGGCAGAAGATTGTCCAGGGTTCAACAGCAGCATTTAATCTTATAGCTGCAATGTAAGGTTCTCCCATCCCTCTTCTCCACAGGTTAATTCATGAACATTTATTGATGATTGCAGTGACAGTGGGCTCAGAAGAGACAATACAATAAAAAAGGGATTATAAAGAGGAACTTGGAGAGAAAAGGAAGAGAAACCCATTGATTTATTATGCAGATCTTCAGATAGACCCAGGTCTAGATTAATAGAAATTAACTGGCAAAAAGAAAAATTTAAGCTGAATAAAGTTGAGTAAAAAGTTTCATTTCAGCAAAGAAACTCACAACCAGTGCTACTGGCCAAGGCTATCTCAACACAGCACCTCATCATATCTCTTGTAAAGAAATTGTGTCTTTACAACTTTAATTGCCTTACAACAGGTGTCATGTTCTGCCCCAGCCCTGTCACACTCTGCAGAGTATTTCACATGCTCCCATTCATCCTTAGAGCAACTAGAAGCCTTCAAGGAAAATGAAAGAGAAAAACCCAGAGCTACAGGTTCCTGTGGACACACTCTCAGATATGCTCAGGGAGTCAGAAATAAATGCTGAAGTACAAGATTCTCTCTGCAAGTTAAATTACCTTTTCTCTGAGGAAAAAGAGCTGCACAGAGTCATATTAAATAAGGTTGTCTTCAAAGACCACATGACCATACATTTGCCAAAAGCTGGTTATGAAGTATGAGCTGGAGATTTTAAGAGGTTTTGGCTCATCAAAGGAGTAAGATACTTAGAACAGCTGTCCAACAGAGAAAAGAAACCAAACCCACTTAATAAATGAATAGAGAAATTGCAGAATTGACTTATCTGCAACAAGGTCATATTTGGGGAAATAAAACAGTTCTTGTAAGTCATTGATTTGCTTCTTGGCATCAGTTTCAGAGATGTCCAGCAATGTTGCAAGGTGATCTGCAATGTCTAAGTGCTGCCACAGTCCAGGTTAAAGGTTACAGGTAACATGGTCTTCCAAAATAAAAACTGTATTTGTGGTTAGAATCCACTTAGACTTTGCCTATAGGTTTTTTTTTTTAGTTCTTGTTCCACCATTTACCTCAGATGCTAAATGCCTTGCACTGTATGAATGAAAGGTAAGAATCAAACAAGCATTAGCTCATGACACTTGCGTTTTCTTCATGAACTATCCCAGCACCCACAGCCTACACAATGTACCTCGGATCTCCAGCCATCCACTCTCCACTTTCCTCCATCCATGCCCACCACCAGCAGCATTCACCCCATCGCTCCAAGCTGACTGTGGCTGAAGCTGAAGAGGCACTTTCCCCATGACTGCATTAGGCACTGGCTTTGGCTCTTATTTCCCAGCAAAATGGTGGGAGCGACGTGAGTAATCTATCTGCTATTCCTGCAGCACAGCCTGTGTTAGGGTGTACCTGCTGCAGCCCAGAGTCCCGGTGACTCCAGCGGAGGGTGGGGGTGTGTGGCTCTCTGCGCGCCTCAGGGCAGAGCTGGGGCATCGCAATAGTCTGTAACGAGGGAGGAAAACGAGCAGCTAAACTCCCTTCTGTAGCCATTGGCAGTGACTACAGATGATACACACATACATTCACATTTTCTACACAAGTGTGATCCTTTTTCTGCGCGGCCACATGAGCTCCTGCCACTCATGTCCCGAGGAGCTGCATGCAGGAGTCTGGAGATCAAAACTCACCCACTGCCTTTAGTCCCTCATCAGACACCAAAGGCATTCACACTCCAGAACAGGTTTCTATGAGCCTTTTATTAATACTGTACATTTTGTGGGTGACTGAAATTACTCAGTTTCTAGCTTGCTGTCTTACAATTCACAGGGGCTTATTATTAATGGCCCAGTAAAACAATATACAGCCTGTTGTATCTTTATTCAGTAGTCAGTAATGACCAAGTTAGAGAAATCATTTTAGACCTATGGGTTTTCTAAGGCCTTTTGAAGGTAATGGCAGTAAAATATGCATATATTAATGTTACTTGCAGAAGGCAGAATATAGTGGCAGTATAAGCAATAATACAGCACTGTGTAATAAAAATTGAAAATTCTTTTCCCTAAGTGTAAATATAAAATACCTCTGGGGGACATATCTAAAGGAAGAGTGTTTCAATAACACATAGTTAAACTCAAAATTATATTTTTCAAAGCTATCCAAGTATAGTCTAATAAATAAACCATAAAATAAAACAACATTTTATAAGGAAGACTCATAGTGTATTTCAAGCTTTTTGCCACTCTTAAAATCATTATTTAATACGGACAGTTTTAGTCACAAAATTTCAAGAGTTTATTCAATATCTTTTATGCGCTTTACAAGGTTATTAGAGAATTTATTTTCTCTTTCCCTTACAGATTGGAAGGTGGGCAGTGATATATGAGCTTTCACATTTTATTTATTCACCAAACTGTTCCAGATGTGATCCCATCATTTATCCACTGACACATCAAACCTGCTGCACGACCTTTACAGTGACCTCTTTACAACATTTGCTTTCATGCTCTTAAAGTTATAGCAGCTTAACAGTGCTTGCTTCAGTGGGAAGACAAGAGAACTGATATCGGAGGGGGGGGCTATAATTTAGAAATAATAAAAATTTAATTCCTCTCCTACAATATGAAAACTAAGTCCAGGTGGTAAACTAGCCAACGAAGTTATATTCCCAGAAATGTTTCAATCATATTTTACTCCAAACAGTATTTCACTCCACGGACTTGGAATATAGTAGATTTGCACAGGCTGAATTTAGCAGGCACTAAGTCTTTCTCCACTTCTTGTGATTTGTCACAGCAATAGGCATTCTTGGGGTGATACACCTTTCCTTACTATATTTCAGCTAATAGAATTTGGGTCCATCTGCAGTTTCCCTTCTTAAAGGGAAAAACTTGCTTATAGTGCATCCAGAATTTCCATTAACTAAGAAAATATGACCTTAGCAGTATGAAAAAAAAAAAAAAGAATATTGGTGTCACGTCTTCAGGAGCCACTGAGTACACGAAATTATTCCAGGTACAGATCACTCATTCCAGCCAGCTCCCAAAGCCCGGACCTGGGCAGCTGGGAGTTTCCAAGTCTGGTGAACTTTTCCTTAGTATTTTTTTGGTTTATGTACTTCCACATTTGGGCTGATACCAGCAGTAGACATGCCTCCATGGTGGTTCACACAATATTTATGGCCCAAGAGGTAGCAGGGAGTATCAAGAAGCAAGCACACACACACATCCACATACATCCCACACACACAGAGTCTGAATCCGGGAGAGTTCTAGCCAAGGGGTGAAGCTCTGAGAGCATGAAAAAGATGCTGCACACCTTCTAACTAACAACTCCCCACACTTTATTTTCACTGAGAAAAATTCCCATCAATTTAAACAAAGTGTTCAAGTAATGTGTAAGTAAGAACTAAATACAACTTGGGAAACGCTGCAGGAAGAACTTCTGGATGGCCTCTTGGTTTCCATGTGCTCAGCTCTTTGCTCTACCCACACCCACTGCAGATTCATTTCACAAGAATGTCTAAAGCTTTGGATTCATATCAAAGCAAAACCTGAATTGTGAAGTGCTGAAGATCACCCCAACCTTTTTTCTTGTCCTCTTCTTCCTTCCCTCCCTCCTGATCAGGATATACACCACTGCAGGGCAGACATCTGAGCAGCCCAAGGTACCAAGTCACCGGCACCTACACTGGAGAATCACTGTGTAAAGAAAAAAATCCCAAACAACAAAACAGAGGAACCCTCCTGAAGCTATACCCAAGTTAACCCAAACACGGGCTTCTATTTCAGTGACTTTTAACACAGACCCAAACACTGAACTGAAGCTGAGCCTGTAAGATTTACACTCAAAACAGAAAATCACATTCACTCCTGCCATGGTTTTTCCCCCTCTGTGACACAGTGTTCTGAAACTGGGGTTTACTCTTTTTTTTTTTTTTTTGGTAGAAATAATGAGGTTTCAGAGTAAGATCTTAAACAGACTCTTTTTTGTTTGCAATATTAGTTCATCAATAATGGAGAAATGACATCAAAGAAAACACACTTGTTTCTTTAGGTGCAAATCAAAACACAAAGCAAAGCTGGTAGAAAAACAATGCATTAACCTCATGTGCTTTGAAAACAGCTGCACAGTACAAACAGTAGATCTGAAGATCCTAGCAGGAGAATATTATGAAGCTATCTGGAAGTACTGCTTCCAGGTTAAGTAATCACAGAAAGATTACAGTAACACACCATCACTAAGTCATTAATTCTGAGGAAGAAAAGAAAGGCGCAGTCCTGTTTTGATCACTTCTCTAGTTCACAGACTTGCATTTCAGCTGGAGTCATACTTTAAATAAACAGAGCTGAGATTTCAAACTTTTTAAATAACACTCAGAAATAAAATTCAAGTGAGCTCCCCTGCTCGCTTTCTATCGCTTATCCCTGCTGGCAAAGGAAATGCAACCGTTGGCTTTTGAAAGCCACAAATTTGCAAGGGTCTGGGGCATGAGCTGGCAGGAGGCTCAGGCTCCTCGATGTTTGTAATTGAAAAGGACATGAAGTAATGAAGTAATTTCCCTGTCCCTATTCTCCATGTTTATCAGAGGCCTGTCTGCAGTGGAGGAAGGGTGACAGGGTAATCTGAGCCTCCACAGAAAACCTGCTTTTTCTCCAAAGTTATTTAGATTTCCATGAGCGCTGGCAGAATTTTGGAAGGAGTCCAGGCGAATGAAGGAATTTGGCTGCTCTGAAAATATCATACAGGAACTTTAAAAATTGAACTGATTTATGCCCTGTAATGTTTTCAATACTGTATAAATTAAGTTTGAGTTCCTAGCCTGGAGTTTAAGAAGAAATTTTATATGTTATGAGCCATGAAAGAACTAGAGGAAAAAATATCTTATTGTATGATAATTCCACCTCTTCCAAAAGAAGTGCTAGGCTTTGCATATATAATGTGTTCAAAGGAATAATATGGAAAATGCATTACTTTTTAGCATCAAAGGATGTTCCAGAATACCTTAAGGTCCTGACAGCTATTTGGAGTTTGCTAATATCACACAGCACTGTGAAATATATTAGCAATATAAAGTTTGTATGTTCTGTTCACCACTAACTGTAGAGCTGGGCTTGGGAACACTGTAGGATTCTAAAGTGGGGCATCTAGAAAGTGTAACCTAATCAGAGGGAGAAAATTATCTCCTGCAAAGGACAGCTTAAAGCCACCTTCAGTCTTTCATGTGCAGATGGCACCGTTTGGGTTTTTTCCCTTGTGGACATGCTGGCCTATGTCAAATGCTCTGAGCAGTGACTTCCACGGAATAGTCTCAGGAAGTCCTCTAGCGTCAATAAACAGCCATGTGCTTTCTGAGGCTTTATGATAAACTGTGAGGTTTTCAAAGGAACCACAATTTGCACATCTAACAAACATAAACATGTTTATCCATGGTGCCTTGTCCTCAGTCAGAGGGAGATACAGCTGTAAATAGCTAAATATATTTTCCTCTTTTAATCGGCCACGGACACAACCTCAGCTGGGGATCTAAAGGTTGAGTCACAGTCGATCCCTGATTCGATTAATCACTGGCCTCCTCTGAGCTTTGAGCCTTGTTTCTGGTTCAGAGGTC
>JANHFX010018190.1:0-12043 GCA_027560015.1 Chloroceryle amazona | reverse complement strand
GCTTTGCAAAAAGCCATGCAGGAGCAGGAAACTTGGAAGGCGGCAACGGACCGTCTGTTGGTCACCCCGAAACTGGGGGCCGGGCCAGCAACCCAGCCTCTGTGCTAACAAACACACGGCGCGAACCAACGCCGCAAGGGTAAACTGGAGAGCTGCGGAGGATGCAGTTTGCTGCTCAGGTTGGCCCCCAGCTACGGGGCCCTGAGGAGGAGTTTCAAGAGACTGAGAAGAGGTAGCTGCCGTTCAAAAGTGTGAAAACAGAAGCTTAGAGGGAGATTGCTTTCTTCTGAAGCCTGAGAGAATAATCGGGAAGTTAGCAGAAACCGACAGAGTTATCAGAGAAGTGAAATTATAAAACTCAAGCTGTGCTGGCTGCCAAACCTCCCTCCAAGAGAGATGCAGGTGAGGAGCCATTCACCAGGCAGCCAGGAAAGAAGAAGGAGTTATTTATCAGGCAACTCTATCATAAGCAGACGTGTACTTTCAATGTGCAGATGCGCGTGAGGTTGTCACCGGCATTTCCTATGGAGTGGAAGGGAACAGAATCTATTGTCTGTAACTGCTGTTAAACACCAACATTCTGCCATCCCTACATTTTGAGCCATCTTGTCAAAAACGAGCCCTAAATTTTCTGGCTGCAATCTTCTGTCCATGATTACTTGTAGCCAGCATCATCACCTGGCATGTATTTGTGTGCAATCTCCCAACTCCATGCCTTTCCCTGTGCAAATAAGATAACTATTACACTGAAGCTTTGGTACAAATACTTGTGCATGGGCAAATTAAAATATTTGAAAAAGAAAAATACAAAAATTAGCAAGAGTTATGCTCTTCCAGGACAGATTTTTCTCTCTTTCTCTACTCTGTGCCACTCATGATGTTTAAGATACATATCATCACACCGTCCTTTGAATCAAGGCAACAATCCCTCTCCTCCTGCCTTTTGTGACATTAATAACTGCAACCCCTTTTTGCCTGTTGGGACAGGCAACAATTCCACCCTTTCACCAAGCTGTCCAACTAAGAATATATCTTTCTCTTTTTCCAAAATCCACAATTTCTTCCCCCCACTGCATGTCCATAATCCTAGCATGGCTGATGCATGAACAAGGACTAACCCCAGACCAAAATCACCTGTGAAAATGAAACAGTCATAAAATCCAAAGCTGTTTTTAGTTCTGTGGAGAAACCTAGAAGTTTAACCTATTGGGAATGCGTGTTTCCACAGAGACTCCCAGCAGAGTGGAGAAAGCTCCAGATTTACAGTGTAATTAAAATTATATTTTTCTGTTCTATTTTCCACTGCGTGGCTTTATTTTTTTATTCTGCCTTAGTATTCTGCAGGCCTTAAAGAAGTGTCCCTGTATCTTAGTACACAGAGGTCTTGGGATATTACTTGAAAACAGTACACCAAGAGGAAATTGTGCAATCAATTCCATGAGAATGCCTCCCTCAGCAATAAACACTGCCTGTGCCAAATAAATGGGTGATGTGCGTCATAAATTTCCTTTTCCTGTCAGAGCAGCCACAAGAAATGGATGAAGTTATGCACATTTGTATAAAAATAAAAATGTGTTATTTGCTCTGGAGCACAGTGTGGACAGGGCACTACAAGTACTGAGGAGCTGCAGAGCGCCCACTTGGGCACCCAGCACCCGAAGGCAGAGGGCCTCACACACAAAGGAAAGCACATCCAGTTTTATTCACAGTCCCACTATTCCAGTTCCAGCCTAAATGGTCACAAATGATGAAGGAATGCCTTAATTTTTGCAGTCAACTTAAGCCCTTATCAAAGACCTCTTGTTGTTAAAGAGGAGGTGTTTACCACTTGCTGCAAATCAGACCCAGGCACACAGTCTTGGCTAAACAGCGTGAGCTTGATAGTCCAAAACCACCAGCTGCTGGATTGAAAACTCCCTTTTACTGTCTTTTTTTCTAGGTAGTATGTTTCTGCACCGACTGAGCCTACAGAGTGGGAAATTTGCTTCACACTTACATCAAAAGGACATAACCCACCACCCTTAAACACCAAGTTCAGCTCCTCATCTGGAGTAGATAAGCAGAGGACACCAACTTTAAAGCTCACGACAAATGGGGATTCAGACTATGGCAACAACACAGCTTTGGACTACTTTATTCTATATATTTTACTATTCTTTATTCAACCCCATTCCAGTGTTGCTCCTACTGCAGAAGAAAGTTACTCACTGTGATTGACGGTGAGGCCATCTGACCCTGAGCCCCTCCATGTGCCTGCGCAGTGACGCCATCCGCATCCACTCGCCCTTCTCCAAAGCTCCTTCCTGCCCAGGACACACACTGACATGGTATCATCTCTGCCTCTCCACTACCTCTGCTCGCATCTCTCCACAATAAAGAGCTCTTCTTTACCAGCCACTTCCACAGGATTCCTGACTCAACTGGGGGAAAGAGAGAGCTGTCAACACTGATATATTAGAAATACAATTCAAGCAGCTGCTATTTTGTGTTTTATTTTTAGACAAATTTATTTTTTCCCCCAAGACTGATCTCAATTTCTATAATATTATTCTTTCTCCTAGGTCAAACAGCATCTGTTGTATAAAGAGGAAAGTAAACTCATTCGTATTATCAAGTTTACATAATTTTATTTATATTTTACTACAGTTGGCTCACTAGGAATTGCCCTGCTCTGCCCTCTGGTGCTTCACAGGTCCATAAGATCATCTTGGTGTGACTTCAGCATCAATAACCACCACACAGGCCTTACCCTGATAAACCACATCATCTCCCCAGTAAGATTTACAGGCTGTGTCCATACCAACCTGAGAACTGGGGAGCAGAGTAGCAATGGATGCAGCACCCTGCTCATACCCTTGCTGCCTGCTCTGTAAGTGCAATAGTCTGTAACTACAGCTGCCATCCCTGCTGCTGCAGAGGGCTTGCTCTGGCCATGGAAGAAGTCACTGGTGACTGTCTTTAACAGTCAGCGTAGGCACAACTATCATCTGTCAAAAAAACATGGAGACACAAAAGGTCAGCAACTGTAAACTAGCATAACTCTAGAGTATGCTGCCCACTCCCCCAGCTGGGCATCCAGCTCTGGGCTGGCTGTATGACTGGTACCAGTGAGGAAGGGCACTCTGTCCTGTTAGGGCTCACATCCGAACCTGATTTAGTCCATCAAGAGCAAAGCTATTCAAACTCTTGGAGGGCTCTGCAGCTCTGGCTCCGGCCTCTGTGCCTGAGGACCACTGGCAGCACTCAGTGCCTTTGTTTCACTCTTCTACTTCTCAAAGAATAGAGACAGAGGGAAAAAAAAATAAAAGGAAAAATTCCAGCTCCTTGGAGGCACAAGATTAAATCAATAGCATTGATTTGATCCCAGTTGGCATTTCATAGACTGAAATGCCAATCTCTGCCCCTCCAAGTCAAAAGGAGCTGAGACTTAGAGCAAGCAGGACAGAGGAAGATAACACTGTTCGCACAGATGTGCTTTTCATGAGCAAAGACTCTGTTTGGTCACTCTGGGAAGAACAGTTGGTTCAGCCATCAGAAGACAGATCCACACAAGAGCCAATGAAGAACAAACCCTCTTCCCTGGAAGGAAAAGTAGGGACCTCAGGAAGACAAAGAAAACTCTGACAAGGCCCCATCGTTTTTCCTGTGGCTCATACCTAACCTTTAGTGCTTGCTTTCCTCCTCTGCTGCTCCCTTAGCTTTTCAAGCAATAACAAGGATCAGAGCTGTAATAGTTTCCGTCACGTCTTTCCTAAAAAAACACTTGACTTTTCCATAAGGCTTTACTCTAAGAAAATGACAATTTACAAACATGAAAATCTTTGCTGGTACTTCCTAAGGTTAAGAAAAAAAAAGGCTATCTCCATATGTTCACATTTGTTCTTTTAGGTAAGCAAGCTTGTTTCCTGTAATTCTACCAAACTGCTAGGACATGATGGATTTCCACAGCAGACTTTCTCCCCCTGAAGACAGTACAAAGAGCCCTCATGCACAGAAAAGCACACACAGTGTGAACAACCACTTGCAGAACTGATTTTCATTCTGGTCTGAACCTTCAGTATCTTTCTGAACAGCAGCAAAACGTTTATTGCTGATCATAAGAGCAGTAGTTTTGCTAGCACACAGCTGGCCACAGGAACATCCCCCAGTGTTCATGCTTTCTCCAGAGGACATAATCTCAGAGGAGCACATAAACACCTTCTCCTCCCAGCCATGGCTCAGGTAGGAACATGAAACCTGACTAATTTCACTTCTAGAGGTAACCTGAAGGATGCTTTCCTGTTGAAACACAGAACTTGCTCCTCACAAAAACATTCCCTTTGTGAGACCAAGCTAAGATACATGCAGTGGGTAAGGCTACATCCTGCCTACCATCTTGCTGTAGTACAGGTAGCTCTGAGTAGGAGGATGAAGGCAGCTGCACCATCTCTCATGCTTAAAGGTTGCTGCCCAACCCACTGAGGGGCTTATACCCAGACAGGAAAAGTCTTGCAGGCTTTCAGTCAACACAAAATCCAAAGGCCAAATATCTGCAAAAGTGAAATGTTCCCAACATCATCTCTTTCACCTAGATTCTCTTGTTGAGACTTGATGGGGAACAGGCCCTTTTGCTGCAGCTGGTAACAATCATCCTGTGCCCAGCACCTGCTCTTTTGGACCAATGTCAGCTCCATCCCACAGCAAGGCATGGACCTCCACACTCTGTCATGTCCAAAGTCCCCCTCTGCTGAGATGCCCCAGAAATCAAGGGGGAGTTTTCAGAAGGAGATTGTGGACTTGCATCTATAGCTTAGAATTATTGTGCTCCTGGTCTAGAAAAAAAACGCTGGGAATTGCAAAAGAGTGGGGGTTTGTACAAGAGTTTGAATAGCTGATGGTTCTAGTTTAGTTAAAAAGCTTCACAAGAAGGGACTGATTTGGGAGTTTGAAGTATTTCTGTTCCCAAAGGGCACTGTAGTATGGAGAATCATGCCACAATTTTTATGGTTAACTGAACATTTCTTTTCAATCTCTGAAGGACTTGGGGTTTGTTTGAATTCTGAATGATGGCTCATGTCCCAGCTCTGTGTGTGACATACTCCTCTAGTGACAAAGTTCACACACTGAGCCTCATTGAAGAATCCACACGTACCCTGAAAGTTACTGGCACCCACAGCATATAATTAAGATCATATGAGACTTGGCATTTCTTCCCCTTGCCCAGCTACATCCAAGAAGGGGGACAAATTGCTCTATTTGCCTTTAAAATTTGGGAGGTAAATCCTATCATTTGGCTTTTCCTTACACGCCTTCACTTCTAGTTGTAATTTGTATTTAAATGTTTCCTTACACTCTCCACAACCATCACGGAATATTATGGTATGACCATTTCCTGCAACATAGCAAAGCAATATTTTCAAAAGCAGCTAAGAGAGTTAAAAGCACAAGTCCTCAGTCAAAATCTTTTCAGGATGAATGGTTCTATGAGCAGGGAAGTTACATGAGCAGCACAATGTGGATCCTCGCCTCCATGATGCCAAGAGATTATTTTGGCAAGTTACTCTAAAGACCTGAATTTAAAGGGATAAAAACTTGGTTTGGCAAGTTGAAATAGCAAGGATAATTCCACAGATTTTATAGCAATAGCCAATTCTGCTCCAGGGGATTTAAATGACAAGAATAATAACAGGTGTCTTATTAGACACCTATTTTGTGACTTTTGCATCAGCTCATTGATTGTTCCATCAGTTAATGAAGAGAAAGAAAACCACTGTTTCAGAGAGATATTAATTGCTGTCATTTAAGCTGCTGTCATGATTGTGACTAAAATGCTCAGCCTTGCTCCCATGGTCAGAGCTGGTTAAGAAAGGAGCAGAAGAAATGGGTATTATGACAGTTTGTCAAGTGCATTTCTTACCTGTCGTATTGACTGGCTGCAGGCATTGACTGACAAGCTTGCTGTAATCCGAGAGAAAGCAAACTAAGAGTGTCTCTTGTACAGCTCAAATAAAATCAGCTGTCCTCTATAGCTGGGTAAATGCAGAGCAACTTGCTGGACTTGCTCAGAATGTACACCCGTGAAAACAAAGGAAGATTTTGGGACTGAATTTTTATGATTGGAAACAGCCATAACATTGTGAGCTTCTTTGAGTGTGGAAGGAAAGCCACATCTGAGAGTTTCAATGGTCAGTTTGTGCAATATTCCATGCCCTGCCTTCAGTTTGATTGCTGAGCTGCTCCTCTTTCACAGTAACAACTTTGATTCCTTTTCATCCAAATCTATGGGGAAAAGAAGTATTGTTCACCCTGCTACAGAGTCTGTAAAACTTGTACTACTTAAAACTAAAGCTCCTTTGTTGGAGATGGGGCTCTGTCAGGGGTCACAAGGTAACTATGTAGTCTCACTTCCCAGGCAGGGGTGGAGGAGAAGCAATATATTTCAGGAAAGACAAACCACCCCCACACTAAGGGCAGGAGAGAAAGAGGGAAGAAAAGAGGAAAAGCTACAAGAGAAAAAAGAGATGGAGGAAAAAGAGCAAGAGAAAGCCAGGGAGAAATAAATACTCTGCAGAAAAATATAACTGACTTCAAAATTCCCAAACTCTGTTACAGCTTAAAGAGAAATTCTTTGTGATCCTCTGATTTTGTCTTTAGATGAGGAGTGGACTGGATGGTCAGAAGCCTGTGGAGAAAATCCCAGCACTCTCACCTTTATACACAGGCTGGGATCTGCAGAGCTACTCTTTGTTGCCTTATGCTACAGCATACTGGTGCAGTGGCCAACACCACTGCCAACACCACGGACAATATTCCAGGTGGGATCTGATGCCTTTTACAGCAACAGCCATATCACTTCTTTTATCCTATCCCTCAGTTAATGCAGCCTTGTCTCTTACTTGCCCTTTTACTACAGCTGTGACCTAGGTGGATGGTTTCAGTGATTTTTCCAAAAGAAACTAACTTCCCCCAAATCCTTCTCTTGATCCCTCTGCTGAAGGCTTGTCCTGTCTAGCACACATTCCCCAGTCTGATTCCCTGCTTGCAAATCAATTACTTTACATTTCTCCACACTGAACTCCATTTAACCACTTGCTAGCAGAGTCATTGAGAGATTTTGGCTCTGGTAAATCTGCTTAGGTAGTGCCTGTTCTTGTGGAGACCATACACCAAATTATCTCTACTGTCAGTCCACTGCAAAGCTGAAGCAACTTCTCACACATCAGCAGCTTCACAATGACACTGTTTCTGAGGAGCAGGCTCACTGTTTTCAAAGCCAAAAATAGACTGACTGCTCTGAAACACGTGGCAGCACAGCAGTGCTGGCAGCCCCTCACCATGGCCTCAGAGACACTGGTGACTCTGGACCATGTTGACAACTGTTCCCATCCAACAAAGGCATGAAAGGACTCCTGGCTGATCAGGCTTGGAAGTCAGAAGGGGGTCTTAGTTAGGATGCTTTGCTGCTGGTGGTGCCAAGCCTGGGCTGCTTTAGCGACGGGAGCATGGTGGGGCACCTTTGTGCTGTCTGGACTACGCATTACAGAGGTCCTGAAACAGTCCCAAGAAGCAGCCGTCTGCCAGCTTGAAAAGATTTCATCTACGCTTATTGTCTCATACCTGCCCTTGAGCTGGTTTTGATCCAACAGCCTCTATTACCTCCTCTTCCTTTACCTTTTGCCTTAGCTATTAATCTCTGATGTGGAACTTTGTGAAATGCTCTTTGAAACTCTAAGCGCACTGCTGAATTCCCCTTATCTAGCCTGGCAGCAATATCTTCAAAGAACTCCAGGAGGTTAGTTAAGTATGACCTCCCCTAGCTTCAAGCTCAGCTTCCCAGCAAGCCCTTCACTTCATTGCAAGAGATGAGAGGAAGCGGGTAGGGAACTCTGGGACAAAGAGGCACATCGCTGTTACAATAATGCCAGCAGCAGACACAGCACCACTCCTGATGCCCAGCAGATTTTTAGATTACATTGGTGACACCCCACTCTACAACAGCACCTTCTGTTTCACAAGAACCCAATGCAAATCATGCCTCACAGGAGAGCTGCCACTACCCACACAGGGGAGGACTTTCAAAGGGGCACCAGAGATTTCTAAAATAAAGCTGAGGAGCCACTTGAACAGCCTTCACCTTTGGATACCCCCTCAAGCCCATTTAAAGCCTACCTGTTGTTAGGTTCTCATCTTTCATGCCCTCCAACCATTAAGCCATTTTAGACTTAATGCTAGGGGAAATGTTTTCACCATGAAGGTGCCCAAAGGCTAGAAAAACCCTCCCAGAGAGGTATCTCCATCCTTGGAAACACCTAAAAATCAGCCGAAGTCCTGAGCAACACTGTCTAACTTGAAAGCTGGCCCTGATTTTAGCAGGAAGGTGGACTGCAGAGTATACTAGAATAAATCTTGTTGGTGATTTTTATCCTCTCTTTGGATCCAGCTTCATCTTCCAGCTCTTAATTGGTGAGTCCAAGAACCTAAGCCTAATCGTAACTTATCTGCTACCCTTCCAGAACCTCAGGTGGGATGAGGTACAGCTTGGTGAGTTCCCTGCCTTCTGCACCAGCTCGAGCAGTATTTAAAGGTTATCTCTGCAACGAAGTGAGTCCATGTCTTAATTCCACCTCCACTTTGGATGTGCAGAATTTCCCCTTGCACTGTGCTTCCTGCTCCCTCACAGAGCACCTTGCTGTGTTTCCATTCACACATCATCCCTTGCTGCTTTCTCATTTACATCATAATACTGGAGTTGCCGTTTACACTGAGCTGCACAAAGGTATGTTTTACATCTTACTGTGGTGTGATCATTAACATCACACTGCTGGCCCCAGGGAGTTTCATGACTGGATTCAGATCCATCTGTCCTGTGTTCCCAACAGGGGTTCCCCCTGCAGGCCTGAATATTTTGGCAGGAGACAATTCAAAATGTGCAAAACACTACATGTCAGGCAGAATGTGTTACCTTAAATGATGATCTATTATATGACTGTACTTGTTGTTTTGTATCTTACCACTTTAAAGAGCAGCCTCTTCAGAAACCATGGTGCAATCTCTGCTCCATCACAATAGAAGTGCTAGGTCTACCTGCAGTGAGGTAAACTCCCTTCACGTGCTCAATTTATAGATAAAATCCTCCCCAAAAGAATAGAACAAGCCACGAGATGGATTTCCTTATTTACAATTGATACAAGGTTAGTAGATTTTGGTGCATTCTTTTCACAGGTTTGTGTCTCAGAGGTACACAGAACGTTTCTACCATCTGTATCTGCAAAGTCTATTTACAAGCTAAAATAAAGATACACATGGCAATGCTTTACTTAACCCACAGAGCCACGGAATGAGCCACTCTCTGAGTGTTAATCATGTGGGGAACCAGGTGTTTCAAATGTGCTACCAGCCACACCATCCACAGGCAGCAGGATCCAAGCGGGGGGAAGGAGACATCCGCATCAGAAGTAAACATCCACCTGACAACCTAGGGGAACACAGGAGCTACAGAGAAGAATGACAATGGTCAACGTGTCTTTCCCGTATAGCAAGTCCTGTAGAGGTTCTGTCACTCTGAGGGTAGGTTTCAGTAGTCCTTTTTCTATTTCTCCTCGCTTGTATTTACACCTAGGGCTTACTGCAGCTGCCCTTGAATTCCATCCTGCTGTGCCTATCTACCATTTGCTCAGCTACATTAGACCAGGTCCCTCACAATTAAATTTTAAGGAACATATGTGGATGGACAAAATCCAGCAATTTTTCACCTTCAAGTATGAGAACAGAACTCAGTTCACTTTTGCCTTCTCCTCCTCTATATCATTGGAAGGAAGGGGCATCTTCATCTGCACCAGCGGGAAATGTTTCTTCAGCTTTAAGGACAAAAGCTAATTCCTGACACTCGGCACGGGGTAGATTCAAAACTACAGCCTGAAAGCGGTTGGGTTCTGTGATGGAAATATAAAAAAAAAAATAAATTACTAGTGGAATAATAAATTTGCCAGAATTTATCCTAAACAAAAGCAATCTCTGTAGGCTTCTCAGAAGTTGCAAAGCACACACTTGCAAACAGAAATGCCCTCAGGAGAGATCCACAACACAAACTGGGCCCCTAGGCTGGCTTTGGGCTGCATACTTTCATCCGTACTGCACAGTTCAGGCTGACCTTTAACTAGGAAAAATAAAAAAGGGAGGTGACTGTTACTGAGTCACACAGAAGGGAAAAAAATAAGGTGTGAATTATGATGGAGAATATTTAGAAAAATCCTAGGAGGCAGAATATTTTGAGAACACTTCTGGATGGGGCAGACACACTAGCAGCACTGGCTATGCAGAAGTGATTGCTTTGGTGCAGGTTTGCCACTGGGTTGCCCCAGGTTTCTCAGGATAGATACCCAAAGTCTGAAATTTCAAAGCCCACGGGTGCTTTTGAAAATCACATCTTCCCACAGTACTCCAGTAGCTGTGTAGCCTTGAGTGTACTTAGCATTAGATGCTGCTACAAGGGTCAGGATAGGTTATCTGTCTAGGAAGTTGCTAAGTCCAGATCTGGCAGATTCAGGCCCTAGGATCTGGCAGGGAAACCCCACCTCACGCACCACCCCCTACTGCAAGTAACAAGCACAAAGAGAAAGGGAGACTCCTCAGCATCTCTCCAATGCTCACATGCGAAAAAGAATTAAAAAATCTCAGGATCATTCTTTTTCCTCCAGCACAGGGCTACAAAATCACTAGAACAGCCTTGCACAGATACTCCAACTGGTATTAAACAAGCTGTGGTACAGCCAAGCAACACAGTGGTGACAGTAGCACATAATCCAGCATAGGCTGGATAATCATCATCACCAGTTTCTTCACTTTCTTGGGAGACCTTTGCAGTCAGTGATGGCCACTGTCTATTCTTCACTGCATTGCTCACCATACACAGAGTAGATGACCTGCACTTAGTGTAGCTACGCCTGTATCTGCTTGTGCTTACAGGAGGGACAGAACCCCCCTCCCAGCTGACTTACCTCCACACATACCACCCACTTTGCAAACTCAGACAGGACTGCAGGATCCCTGCCCTCGTCAACAGGCCCAGAGCTGCCCATACTCCGGAGAACCCAGAGCCTGCGCCTGCTGCAACACAACTTCATGGCAGTCCAAAGAGTCATGTGGAGGAAGGTGGAGAAAAAAAAAAATCACCAAGAATTAATCAAGCCATCATCAGAGGCTCCAGGTGCAATAGCTGTACAAGAAAAACAAATAAATCAACCCATGGTTAAAAATAGCCCTTTTGATTACTGTCTTCAGTCTTCATCCAAAGACAGCATAACGACAGAACGTTCTCTCAGGAACCAACCCTTGTCCAATATTTTACTGCTCCTGCCCTTAGAGCTAGTCAATACTTGCAGAAGATGGAGCGGTACATTGATTAGAGGTAAAAGATACCTATACTGTACACGTTTACTCTTGCTGAGCCCAGGACCCTGCCCACAGGAATTACAGGAGGGATCCCCATGGCCTAATGGCCCTGCACAAGCCTTCATGGTCAAAAAGCCACGTCAAGTGTGTCCAGCAGTCAAACAGCCAGTCAAAAGCAGTGAGTATTCATTTTGGACAGCTGAGCTCTTAGGAAGCATTTATATTGCTATCCATGTCTCACGGCAGGACCTGCGACACTGTACCTCTAGGAACTCGCACCTACCTGTATCTGCAAATTAATGTTCACAAAATACATGTTCAACAAGCTACACTGTCTCTGAGGCAGCTTTCACCCCCGGGTCTCTGCCAGTGCTCCAGTTCTAATGCATTCATAATGTAAACCAAGTATAAAAGATAGAAAGCAGGAATACACGTAATAAATATATTGTTATTTTTTCTCTCTTTTATATTAATTTTTTTAAGTTACTATATCCTTAAGAGAAAAATCACCGTCGTTAGTGTCATCTTTTCTAGCAGGTTCTCAAGCAGGGTTTCTAGCCTAAGAAGAACTATTTAAGTTTAATGCTTAAAAACCAACCAGCCGACCCACCCGATCTCAAAACGCTCGCAGCGTTCGCTCACTGGCGGGTCCGTGTCAGTTCTCTGTACGTGC
>JANHFX010018189.1:2951-66191 GCA_027560015.1 Chloroceryle amazona | reverse complement strand
CTGAGCCCTGTTTCCAATGCAGAGGCCGCTTCACAGGAACAGATCTTGTAATCTTTAATTTTTCATGTGCTTTACCCCATGTTTTTCAGAGATGTAAAATTCCTGGCAATTTTATGTCTTTAGGCCGTTACACTGCACTTTTGCTTTATAAGGACACAAAGCGTAACAGGGTTAACTCTTATCTGAAGAATTTTTAAGTATATCTGAACCACAAGGTTTGTTGTGCTGTCAAAGAAGGGCACTAAAAGATTTTGATACAATTTGTTCCCAGCTTGCCTATTTTGTCTGTCTCGAATTGAATTTATACCCTCTGTGGACTTAACAAGTACTTGTTTGGTATCTTTCTTGGAGTTGAAATTAGTCTAAGGGCTTTCATGTTGGTTTGCAGGGAATCCACAATAAACCTGAGGTGAACAGCTGTCTTGTTTACTGGTGCTAACCTTTTCTTTTTCTAGTCCTACGGTTTTGTCACTGCTGCTAACTGAATAATGTCCACAATATCCTTTTTTTTCCCCTTCAGGAAAGCGCTAAGAGAATTAGATTACTGAATTCATCATCAAAAGATAATACAACTGCTTTCTACGGAATAAATCAGTTTTCTCATCTGTTTCCTGAAGAGTTCAAAGGTACATTTTCTGGCTGCTGCGAATGCCTTTTCTGTTGTTTTTCTTACTCTTTCCCACAACCTTGTGTCTTTCACATTTACAGACTCTTCCAGTGCTGATAACCAGCTAGTTTACAGTGTTTGGGACTAAACTGTAAGTTCTTCAGAAGGCTGCAAGAATCTTCTTCATGTTTCTCCAGTCTTGCAAGGTTGAATTGTGCAGAGCCTGAATATATTTTAGTATACAGACTGTTGCTCCCTCCCTCCCTCTCACTGAGCCTTGAGGCCTTCTTCAGTTGCAACAGTTTTAACCTTGTCAAATACACAGGGTCCTCCCATGCTCTTTTAAGTTCCTGTTTCCTACCCCAAGACAAAATAATGCTTGGAGGTCCACGACTGTACAATGATAGCTATTACTTTTAGCAGCACTATGACATGCTTAATTTCTTCTACTAAGAAAATGTGTCTGGTACCTTCCCTTCTTGCAGTTCAAGTCTGCTCTTACGTCTTCTATTACTTGGGGGATTTCACACCATTTTTAATTTTAAATAACTAAGCTTTTTAAGTGAAAAAGTAGCAGTGTGTGCATGTTTCAGAATCTTTACACGATTCTGCTTTTATTTTTCCCCTTTCACCTGACTAAGATAAGGAGTAATATTTTTGCAGTGAGTAAAATGTGAAAATTTCCCATTTTTGTATGGAAAGGTTAATGATCAGCTTTAGTAAGTCTTTATGCTTTCCCTACATGAAATATTTCTGTTCTTCCTAACACCGTAGGAATGTTTGCATTCATGCTGGAATATAATGATCGTTTTAAAATACATTGATTTTATATGGATTTGAGAATGAGATGTAATATCATCATGGTAACTACAGATCAAAGTTACCTCTATGGCTTCTAGTAAATTGTTGGTTGTGGGTTTGTTTTTTTTTAGTTAGTAGATTTATAGATGTTTGTATTCTGTGTTTAGCTATTTACTTAAGAAGCATACCTCACAAACTTCCCAGATACGTACAAGTGCCAAAGGGAAAGGGAAAACCTCTGCCGAAGAAGTTTGACTGGAGGGACAAGAAAGTCATTGCAGAAGTGAGAAATCAGCAAACAGTAAGTCCCAGTGTTTTCCTCTCCTGCTTCTGCAGCATTGCTCAGAGACAGTGACAGCAGGGACATCGTGGAACAGAGCGAAGGTTTTGGAAGGAACCAGCCCTGCCTCAAGAGTCCTTGGAGCACTGGCACGGTACAGCTGGTTGAACATAGACAAAGTCAGGTAGCATTTTATGAAAAAGGGGATTAGGCTTAAAAGCAGAAGATGTAAAAGTTGTGCATTTAGAAATTGTGCAATTATAAACTCTGCAAATCCTTCTTTAACAAAATAGATCTCTCACAGTGAAAAGCATCCTCAGACCTATAGAGCAAAAATTAATCAGGAAGGAATCCTTAAAATAAGACACCCACAATGCATTTCTGGTTTTCAGAGGGGAGTACAGGGGAAAAAGCCAACTCAATACTTTAAATGTCTGATTAAATTTCTTTATTACTGCCTTAAAGTTGAAGTTAAAGGATAATGTAGTAAATGAAGATCATCAGAAGACCCTTTTGAGTCTATTTTTATGGTTTGGTTTGGTTTGTTTTTTTGCTTACCCAGCTTAAAAAACAAAGCTGACTTTTTCTTTCTCCTGTTTCCCTTCTCTTCGTACCAGTGTGGAGGCTGCTGGGCTTTCAGCATTGTGGGGGGTATAGAGTCTGCCTATGCAATTAAAGGGAACAACCTGGAAGAGCTCAGCGTCCAGCAGGTTATTGACTGCTCCTACAATAATTACGGCTGCAGCGGGGGATCCACTGTTAGTGCTTTGAGCTGGATGAATCAGGTTGGAAACTTCTCATAAATCTCAAACCCCTCCTTAACAGTCTTTTTTACTAGGGGGGGGGGGAAGTGATGAGGAGTGGTATGTACAAATGTGATAGTGGTGGAACGAACAGCTCATCTGATTATTTTTAATTAGATGTGTATATGTATGTGTGTGTATATGTATGTATACATGCATATGTGTCTCTGTGTGTTTATGTGTGTGCATACTTATTTAGTCTGGGATCAAGAAAGAGTTTCTTCAAGCAGAATTGAAACTCGATTGGAATTTTATGGTGTACGTTATGTTCTTGTGAATGTAAAAAAGCAGCCCACAGGGTTTGAAAAGCATGTTCCTTGAGAGCTAGAGTACTTCCCCTAAATTCAGGTGGAACTACAGACATACAGTACTAGTACAGAAGGAGCCATTTATCCATGTGTCATTTTTTGGTTTCAAGTGTCCAGTTTGGGAATCGGGATCTGGGGAAAAAGAGCATAATTGGACTTAATTTCAGTATTTCATAGAACTGTTGTCGGGATAGTTGTGGTCCTTGAGCTGACCTAAGAAGAGGATAATTCTGTGTGTCCATGCCATTTGAAGAGAATTGATATGAATGCCTAGTCTCTGTGTCCAGAGATTGATATCAGAGATTGCTCATGAGGCTCACTTAAACCAGAGATACCTTTTAAATTTTATTCATTATTTAAAGACTTCTGAATCCCATCTGAAGCCTTCTCCATGAACAAGGGAACTAGAGATAGTTAACACCTTATTTCCCAACATGGCGTTCTCCTTTCTAATCTCACCAAGAAAACACTGAATTTTACGTTCTCATTCGTTTCTCTTCTTGCAGACAAAAGTAAAACTCGTGAGAGACTCAGAATACACTTTTAAAGCTCAAACAGGACTCTGCCATTATTTTGGTCGCTCAGATTTTGGCGTTTCAATAGCAGGATTTGCTGCATATGACTTCAGGTAGCTACTATTGATTATTTTTATTTGCTGTACTGTGTTCAGTAACTGCAGAGTAGGCTGGAGCCAAGAGTGCATTGACCAGCCAAAGGTTACGAGGCTGATTGCGTCAGTTCTGTAGCTGTGTGCTGGATAAGAATTAGTACGTAACAGTTCCGAGAGTTAAGGCTTGCCACAGTGAAGCTGCTCAACCCTGCTGTCACTAAACCTTTTCAAACGAGAAAGTGTAAGTCTGGTTCTTGAAATTAGGTCTGTGTTTAAACTGGAACACTGAGGCAGTTGCAATGTTTAATACATGCTACGTGAGCATTACACTGCTGAAGTATCAGGAATAGTAAATCCTACCAACAGTAACTGGAATTTGTTGAAAAAGTTTGGAAGTATTCAGTTACTTCAAACTTAATGCATTTCCATGCCCGAACACATCCTACTCCAGCCCGTGACTTTACAGTTTCATAGCTGAATTTTGTAAAGCAAACTTGTAGCTTTTTAGGTTTCTGTACTGAGAATGTTTTGTTTCCTTTTTATCAGTACAATAGAGCTGCATACTGAACTTAAAGACAAGAAAGAGCATTTTGACTAGGAATTTAATTACTGCCTGATACAAATAACTAAATTCTAGCTTTGTAGTCTGTATTTGTCCCATTTAGTTACTGCCTCCATACGGTGATAAAGATTTCCTGTTCCAGTATATTGCATAACAAAAACTGTATGAGGATGCTGATGTATAAAAGACACAGAGTGCTCACCATTGATCCAGAAACCTGCTGCTTTTTCATAGCATCCTATCTTTGGATCTGCACCTTTCCCAGAGTCTGTGTGCCCTATGTTAGCGTTACTGCGTTACACTATGTGAAATACACAACGATTGATGTGTTTTGTGGTCTGTAGAACTCGGGGGAAACAGTTTAATTATCTGATTGTCAAATTGTGCTTAAAAAGCAGATTACCACCTCTGAAATTGCTTTAATTGCTTAAGTGACTTGGTGCTATCCCTCACTTCTTCGACAGCGGTCAAGAAGAAGAAATGATGAGGATGCTGGTTGAGTGGGGCCCTTTGGCAGTAACGGTGGACGCGGTTAGCTGGCAGGATTACCTTGGGGGGATCATACAGTATCACTGCTCCAGTGGAAGAGCAAATCACGCTGTTCTTATCACTGGTTTTGACAGAACAGGTGCGTGTCCCTCAGCTGACCTTCAACTCGGTAGGTTTTGGGGGGTTTGTCTTGCAGCTTGCCTCCTGTGGGGCAGCTGATTAAACTCCAGAACTGGGTGTTCTGCTGCGAGCTGTTTAGTGTCACGTCAGTTCTGGAAATGCAGGCTGATCCCAGGAGAAAAACTCTTCTTGTCTGTGCTGCTTCAATTCTGTGGTACTTTCCCAAATCTCATGTTGTCTCTTGTTTATGAACATGTCTCTTCCAGGTAGTATCCCTTACTGGATTGTACAAAACTCTTGGGGGCCTACCTGGGGAATAGATGGCTATGTTCATGTGAAGATAGGCACCAATGTCTGCGGTAAGTCTGACAAAAAGTAATTGAAGTGGTAAAGACCACATGCTGGGATAGGTTTCTTCACTTAAGTAAAGTGATATATTGGGATCCTCAGGGAGGAAATGCAAATCATTGATATGTTTTAGAAGAGGTTAGATGAGTCGAGGTTGAAAAATAAATAAAGCAGTTGCTATTTGAGCAATTACTGAGGCATTATACAAATAGGAATTCTGGGAACTTATTTCTGTCAAGTCTCCAGTATTAATTAATATTTTTTTATTTGTTTCATTTGTAGGTATAGCAGATACAGTTTCATCAGTATTCGTTTGACACTTACTGGCCAAAACCTCAAGTATCATTCGGGGATACTCTGTAGATGAAGGTTTACTTCAGAACATTTCCTGAAATAAGAAATTGCTGCAAGAGCAATTCCTGCTTGTAGGCAGTACAGGAATGGTTTGCCTGGAGTTTGTTTTTATCTGGAATGCGTGTTGCACATTCCGTTCTCCCATGGAATAAGAAGACTAGGAATCAGGTGCAGAGCATGCAAAAAGAAGTTGCAAAGCTGGACTGAAGCTGCAGATGTGAACTCTATCCAGCTGTTGAATACTATTCCATAAAAAAAGTCTTACAAGGAAAGCAGTTATGACAAATGATAAGGAATTTGGATCAGATAATCAATAATATGATGGAGTATAATAGAAATGCTTTGAAAAGAAGAATCATATTAGCTCTGCTTTTATTGGGCAGGGAGGAAGAACAGCTGGAAGAGAATACTCTCTCTCTTACTGTTTGCTGCTTGGCTTTTCCAGCACCTCTAACAGACATAGACATTTTGCCTTCCTGCAATCCTCAGTTTCAGTCTTCAGACCTTTATTGGGTAAATAAAGCTTCAAAGCCACTCAGAGCAGGGAGCACACTTTGGAGAGTGCCTGGAACATCAGTCTTCTGCATTCATTTGCTAGGTGGGTAGAAAAGTAAGAAGGAACAGTATGTAGACAAATGGAGGCAGTTCTAGTGGTTTAGCATCCTGTGTCCTGGTAGGATGTGTTTGCAAATCAGCCTTTCCATGTGTTGAGAGCTTTGTCAGTTCTGTGCCTTCTCCCTCACTTCACAGCTAAACAGTGAAGCCAGTTGCAAAGAACAAAAAACTTACAGAAGAAATAGTGAGGGTGAGGTTTGTTATTTGTGGGGGTGGGGTTTATTTGCTGCCTTTAGAAAGTCAGCAATTACAGAACACTCCAAACAGAGTGGGTGTTAAGTTTTCCTACATTAATTGAATTCATAGTTGGGACTTGCTGGGAATCCAAAAGGGGTTCCAGTCTTGCTGACCTGTAAAACTGCAGTTGCAGGCAAATGTAACCAGAATTCATAACCAAACGTGTAATTTAAGATGCTCTGAATCTTTCAGATGGAACACTTTATCTTTTATGAAGCAGTGCTATGCCAAGCATCGAAGCAATTCCACAGTCTTTGCACTTCACTGCAGTACCTCCTTAGTAGGTCAGTGGGATCTGTTTTTTATGACAGAGCAGTGAGTGTTCAGCGTTGTCTGTTGTAAGTATTGCCATTTTAGCCCTTCTAAGCCTGAATATTTTAAATGAAGACCAAATGCCACATTTCACTACTTTAGGTTCTGCTACTTAACTGAATTTACCGGCTGAAAACTTTGAATTAACAAAAGGGGAAGTTTTCTGCAGTCTTACAGTCTCCTGCAGTCCCACCTTCCTTTAGCAGCTCACTAATGAAAAATAACACACTTTCCTAACTGGACCAAGTAGTCCAAGTTCCTAACTGGCATTGCTAAGACTAAAGTTAAGTAGTATCAAAGATGTTCCACCAGTGTTTTGAGGCAGTACTACCAGGCATAAGGAAGTAAAAGTGCAAAGATACAGAACAGCTCACTAGAGATTAAGGTCTGTGGTGTACGTGTATCTGCAGGGGAAGTGTTTAAAAAGCTGAGAGCCCATCTAATGCAAAGACAACACAGCCTTATCAATACTCTATAGTCAACTGGTTTATTGTACATTAATTTTATCCTCATTTGGATGATATTTTGAATAAAAACCCCTTTAAATGCCTGTCGTAGTGTTGCTTGAACTTTGCGTTTGCTTTAGAAGACTTCACAAAAGATGATCTTTAATACTGCTTTATTTGAAGCGTACTTCTTTGTATCTGCTACTCTGAACAATAAGTGTTTCCACAGAAGGGATTTACAGTCAGGTGTAACACAGCTAGCAGTGTGATTCTTTATCTGTGTAAAAGTTCAAGACATTTGGGTGTCTATAGATTCAGGACTGACTTTTTTCACTCTAGCTTTTGAAACTCTTAACCCAGAATTCCTTTTGAAATTCCCAGAGAGCTCAGAAACTAATATTCTTTTGAAGGTGATGGGATTAATTACATCCTTAACTAGAAATAAATTAATAAAAGCCATGAGGCAAACAGACAAATACAAAACTATGTACAAATACGACACGATCATGGTCATCCTGTATAGTTTGCTCCCTCCCTCTTGGTGTAGGTTTTAAGAAGCCATCAAAGGGTTAAGTGGGTCAGTGAGTTGAATTGTGGTATCACTTTAGTCGTGATAGGCTAATTCATTACAGATTATTTTTTCTACAACTCTGTTCCTTTCACAAGCTGATCCTACTATTCACATAGCTGTTGTACATAAATACATATTTACACACCCCCTCCCTGAAAACAGCTGTCCTATCTCGGGGATCTCCACTCGAGGGCTTCACAGCAGCCAGTCGAGCAAGGCAGGCTAGTCAGAGTCATCGCTGCTGAAATAGGAGCTGTCACAGTACTCTGCAGTGTAGAGGAATTTGTGGATGCTGGGGTTCATCTTTGGTATCCAGTGTCTTGGCACTAGAAACGTTGAAAGATTGAACAAATCCACGAACACCTTGTATCTGTCACTGAAAAAGTCAATCAGAACAATGGATACCGCACTATCAGCACAGCAGGCGTATTTCAAAATCCTCAGGAATCATTCCACCTCTTTAATTAACTTAATAAGTTTACTACACTAACCCTCCTCCTGAGTACTCCAGAGCCAGAACCCAATCCTAGCTATAGGGCACAGCAGATTAGATTACAAAAGGAAATACAGTTGCTATAGTCACATCTTTCTTCTGAAAAGGCAGAGCATGGAAACCATCACCTCCAGACCTGCACTCTGGCAGTAGATAAAATGTAGAAACGAGTGAGAAGGCTTACTGAAGATGACAGTGAACCTTTACTCTTCACCTTGAATCTAACCCTCTGCTTTCTGTTCCCCACCCCGCTACGATGGTCGTGAGGGTATCACTGCCCACAGCCATGGCAGTCACCAGCTACCTGTTGTTCCTCTCTGAAAACAAACCTCTCAGAATACACTCTAAATATCCTTGTGGGTTTTGACATAATGTCAGTTGCAGCTAAAAGGCTTGAATTGTCCGTCCCCCCGAAAACTCAGATGTGGTGTCAAAGAAAAAGCTGTACCCATCCCGAGAGTTGTGTGCTCAGGCCCCAACCATCCCTTTTAATTTCCTTTTCTGCTTCATTCCAAGGAAGGAAACCCGTTTCTGAGCATTGCCTGCATAGCCTAAGAGGATTAATTACTATCAGTTTATACATATTCAATTATAAATGGAAATACCTTAGGGTGTACGATTAGGGGTCATGCTAAGGACTAAAGAAACCGTCCTCAGTTGCACAGTAGCTGGGACTCGCCTCCAGCTTGCATCACCTCCTTAACTCATGAGAGCTCACACCCAAACTGCCCGAGGCAGGACTGATGTTACTGCTCTTACAGTAACACCTAGAGCTCGTCGCTGAGAGCGGTACACGGGTGCGTGGGGGCTCAAAAGGAGTTCTTTTTGCCCCAAAAGGCTCAGAATTTATATATGTCCACCTGAGAAATAAACGTACAACAGCCGGCAGGAGATGCTGAAGACCAAACAGCCCTCTGGCCTCCAATAAGCCAAAATCTATCACCTACATTCTTGCAGGTAATGAGGGAAATGCAATGTCCTTACCTCACTGTTGAGCGCAAATACTGGTAGCCTGATGATCCTCCGGTGCCAGCCTTGCTGCCAATCATTCTGTGCACCATGCAGACGTGGTTATCTAAGCGGTACAAGAGAAGGACGGGGTATGTGTTCACTGTTAAGATGTAACCAAAGACTCACACCAAGGTGCATCCCTGAAATCCTAAAGATCATACAGAGACACTGAGCTACTAGATCTTTAGCACTGTAGGAGTTGCTTTTGCCATTCTCCAGTCAACTCTTACAATAAAATTATTGTTAATACAGGATGAATGCATTAATTCTATCTTGTTGTGCTCTGTTAACACAGAATCAATGCATTTATTTATGGGTGTTGAGATAGAGAAGGAGCAGAAGGGATGTTTGCATATGAAGAGTTGTCATCACAAAGGTTTGGCAGACGTTGGAAAATACATGCCCAGCTCTTAAATAAAATTCTTCACCTAACTTAAAGCATGTCATAGCTATACCTATGAACAGAAGCAGCTGTTCATCTTTCCTCTTGGCCAAAGTACAAAAGCCAAAGTAATTTCCTAAAGGATATATTCAGCAGCTCACTTATAAAACTCTGAGTATAACTTGTCCGAAAGAGGGTGAAAAAGAACTGTTTACTTGCATCTGGAAAACAGTGTCGCGAGCAAAAAGGGAAACTCACATCTCCATTTGGTCATGAGCACATCAATATCCATAAGGGAGGTAAGGAGCTGAAAGGGAACCTGAAAACGAGGCTCCTCCCTTGGGAAATGAAAGAGAAGACAGCAAGACCTCTTATTAGATGATGTATTTTATCAAAGCAGCCCTTCACCAATGCATAATAATGACTTAACATTTATTTTTCCTCAACTTGTGCCTTTTCCCTCCTACTTGGAAAAATACTCTAAATCTTTCTAGGACACTTTGTGGAAGAGTTTGAACAAGGCATTTGCTTGTTTCAATCTGAGGAGCAGCATCTGGTCAGACAAACTGGCTTGAAGATACTCCAAACTCAACTGGACACAGCCCTGTGCAGCCCAACGTGACCTTCAGGTTGGATCTAACTCATCTCTGGGGTTTTGTGGATGGCTGGACTAGATTACTTTCCAAGGACCATTCTAAGCTAAATAAATCCCTGCTGCTGTGCTTAACCTTCACCTCTCCTCCTGTCAGTAAGCATGACAGATACATCTTCTAACATTACCTGTAGAAGTAGATCATTAAGGCACCCTTCAGTGCTTTGTAAGACAGTCTTCTTTCTCCTGCAAAATACAAGTGTATTTGGATTGTTACCAATTCTGCAAATGCAACGCTGTTACGCGATAATACATCAGGCATAAAACCCACAAAGGACATACTGGCAGCTATCAGTACAATCTACCTTTACTCAGCAGGTGTTCATGGCGTTTTTCATCAAATAACGAGAGCAATACATCTTTCTGCTTTTGGAATTCAGATAATAAGTCGTCTTTTTCTTCTGATTCTGGTTTGGCCTTTGGTAATTAAAATAAAAAGAGGGTTTAGAATTCAGTAAGGAAAATGAAGCGCTTGAATGACCCATGAGGTAAATTCTCTTTTCATTTTATCACTTTTCTTTTGGTCTAGAGGCCTTAAAAACACTCTGTTTGAAGCCTGACTTTTCTATTTGTATTGGTTCAAGGCAAAAAGAAGAAATCCTTTCACAGCTATGGGTAAGAAAATGGTAAATAGAACCAGCTGAGATAAGTTAGAAAGCTGTGAAGAGATATTCTCAGGAAATGGATTCATTCTTATGTTTTGGGTTGGGGTTTTTTTATTGAAAATGTACTTGAAGCTACACATTGTACAATACTGGGGGGGTTTCTTGTGTTTATTTGCCAGTGCAATTCAAACGAGGACGCAGCAGCAAATCACCAGACCCTGTTAAACAGAAATGGGCTGTTACCAGGGACACCCTGTATTCACATCTCAAAACCCAAACTGTCTGAACTGCAGGTGCAAGGACTAACTAACGGTCAAGTTGTAGTTCCAGTAAATTCAGTTTCAGCCCTTCCATTGATACAATCCCTTTCCATTTGCAATTCAAATCAACCTTTTATCCCATCTTAGATGTCAAATTGCAAACTTATTCAGATTTCCTGAAAAATTCACACTTTTTTCTGCTTCTTGCAGACAGGCGGCCAAAGATTAAGGGAAGCAAAGAAGAAACTGAGTGGGCAGAAGTCAAAGTTATGTCTGGCTGTCATTTTGCCAGTCGTATTTGCTTATAGCTAGATCAAGAGTACACCACATACCTGCAGCAACGCAAATTCCTCTTCTAGACCTTTTAAAACATTCACTTCAAATTGCCCCCAGAAATCAAATCCTTCTGCGTTGAGCCCTGGAGTTCTTTCCAGCCATGCCTTTAATAATAATAATCATGATAATAATCTGTGCAATTATTAACAATGCAAGTGCATCCCTAGAATTACAAGTTACAGCAACTTAAATTATACTGCTGGAGTTATTCTGCTTTAATATCCTGTAGAAGTGCTTAATGCTGGAGCAAGCACGTCCATGTAGGTGATTTATAGCTGCATAATGGTGCCAAACACACCCACAGGTTCCAGACTAAATGACCAGTGCTGGTAGACAAAAGCTGCCTCATTCTAAGAGTATCTGTAAAACTAGCTCCCTTGTAGATACAGGGGAGCAATCTTAATCCACATATATAGGATAATTTTAAAGATAAATCTCAGGAAGAAGATAAAAAATTGTTTATACAAACAGTTGTTACTGCCAGACAGGCTGAGTACCGACCAAGGATCTTGTGACAAACTTACACCCCAATTTGTGATGATACAAGGCAGATATTTACTTGGTAGTTAGCAAAGATTTCTCTGATTTCCTTTTATTAATGGGAATGAAATTAGGAGGGAAATAATTAGGAAACTTTATGGTCAAGCTCCCTTTAGAGATCACTAAATTTAGCCCCTTCTCATTTGAAAGATACAAGAGCAAAAAGAAGAGAAAGCTGGAGAAGTTTCCTCTATCGGGTGCCGTTAGACAAATGGATAAGGCTACTCAGAGTGGATACTTTTACTAAGGTTTATACTGCATTATTCTTCAGAAAGTTAGGTTAATTTGCTGTGAGGAAATGCCAAGGTTAGAGAAATCACTGTGAGTTATTCATAAGAATAAGAAGAGAATAAGAATAAGAAGAGAATAAGAATAAGAAGAGAATAAGAATAAGAAGAGAATAAGAATAAGAAGAGAAGAATTTGTTGCTCACACCAACAAAGGACATTCCTGGAAGATGGGGAAAAAGAAAGCAAAGTCAGGACAGCCACTGTTACCTCCACAAGTTGCAGTAGCGTTGGCTCTTGCTCTGATTTAAGCAGCAGTTCATAATCCTGTCCCTTGAAGTTATCACGGTAATGCCTTCTGTTATAGGGGACTCTCAGACTTTGGGGAACACCCATTTTGTTCTCAAGCAAGCGAAACTGCAGGCTCTGAAAACCTGAAGCTGGGCTTAGGTAGTATCTTTGGGGAACAGAAGAAGAGAAGATATGAAAATGCAGGATATTTGTAAAATGATGGAGTTTTCTGATTCTCAACAAAAGACAAAACGTGTATTTCACATTCAATTATATCAAACAGATATCAGCATTTTTATACGACTGCAATTAAGAAGAGGCTAAAAAGCAAGCTATTTTAATGCAAATTCAAGGCATGTATGGCATACTCTGATTTTCTAGCTCTACACTGGTTTTTCCTACACATATGCACACACTTAAGTTTGCAAGGTGTTTTAAAACAGCAGCTTTGCACCTGTGCTGTCCAGGGGGAAATGCTGGTGAATATCCCATGCTTCCCAAAATAAGCAGCTTCACCCCACATAGCTATTGACCAAAATTTCCACCCCATCAAAGTGCCAATGAATGCATTTTAAAGAGATTTGTTATACAGAATAATTACTGTGTGTGCAATAATGTTCAGAAAAGCACTTAGGGGCTTTTGTTTCCCTGATTCATTAATGGGATTCTTTCAGGGTTAAATTGTGTGACCATGCTGAAAAAAAAAAGATTAATAAAAGTTATCTGCAATCCACATTGCTAGCTAACTAATGCATTTTCAGCTGCAAACATAAGATTTGTCAGCTCCCTGATTTGATCTGACGTTTGCTTAGCAAATGCCAGTATCTTGTTGAAAAGCAGAAGTGAGAATGCATCAAAACACGTGACTTGCCCATGGGTTTCCCACGCTGTGGGGTAAGGCTCGAGAGTTGTAAAGGTTGAAACATCTGTGTCATTTAACAGAGATGTTTCAAACTTACAGGAGAAGCAAAATTGTAGTTTGATGTGCTTCTCAGTTAGGGAGCATGAGAAGACAGAAAGAAAAGGGTACTAAAGCAATGCAGAAGTGGATGGGATGCTGGGTGGCGTTGAGGTCACGAGTCAGACGGGTCAGTGACATGAGCAGAACAAGAACAGTGAGGCAGACAGTGGTGACTATGGGACACATGGTAGAGTAGTGAAGGACCCAGCTGACGTGAGGGAAGAGACAGAAATGCCACGGGAGAAGTGAGGAAAGCTAAGGGATCCCAAAGGATGCCTGAGCAGTGGTAAGTTTGAAGTAAATCACTAATGGAACCATGAGCTATTTCTATAGGTGCCACTTTTTACTCTGAAACCCTCCAGCAGCACCACACAAGCATCAACAATGAGCTTGCACTTCTTTGCACGCTGGATTCACACTTTTGCTCATCTTCTTAGTTAACTGTTGCACTCTAGTGCCACAGACACCTCTCCAAGGTACGCTCTCCCCTTGCTGAATGATGGCTCTACTACAAGCTGCCAGCACACGTGCAAAGCTCATCCTTCTGAGGATGGGAATCACCAGCTTGTGCATTACTACAGAGGAATAGTATTTACCTGAAATCAAAGAAGTCCAGTGCAGTCATAGTTTCCAAGATTGAGAACTGTTCCACGAGTAATTTCAGAATCATTGAGATTCTGTTCATTCGAGTAATAACTTTCAGCATGTTCCTCTCATCTCTTACCTGCAGAAAAAATGAAGAGTGTAACCAGAAGGAACTGCCTTCTCTTTATGTCCTACCTAGTTATTTCATGGCTTTTCACTGCTGTGTGTCACTGTAGTTCCCAAGTCCTTTCCACATGAAATCCACAGCAGCAGAATCTCATGCTGAATAGAGAGCCCTGGTTTTAGCTGAAAACTGAAGCTATCATTTTGAAATATTGAAATCTCATTTTCTCTGGCTGATCATACATGACAACTAGGCCAAATAGATAGGATGCTTTTTATCTTTTCTACACTTTTGACTAAAATAGAAATAAATTGCCACAAGAAATTAAATTATAGACCAAAATAATTTATATCATGATCCTTTCCAACGATGTTGTATTCAACAAAAAGTCAAACACTTTATTTGCAGAGGAGTTTGCTAAAATTCCTATCAGTTTCAGTGGGATTGTACTTCTCCCTAAGGCCTGGCCACGCAATCAGGAAATCTCAGACTGCAAAAATGAAAGATGATGGCCCTTTGTTAATGACCTGGCTGTGCCCTTAACCTTAACACTGACATTTCAAATGCTGATTATAAGCAAAGCTTCATTTTTCACAACAATCAATCATGATTTCATGATAATCAATCAATATTCTCCTTAAAAGGTGATTTCAAGCAGTTATAAGCTGATAGAAGATTCAACTAAAAAGCCAGCAAAATTAGGAATGTGGAGGAGCACAGAGAACATTTTAATTGGACATTATGATAAAAAGGTTCCTTCGTTCAGTCTGGTCTAATTTCATAATTTCTTCATGATGTTACTTATGAGGCCTCTGGTTTTCAGTTTTGCCTCTGAGAGTACTTTTTCTGCAGTATTCCCAGCTTAAGTTTCTGCAGTTACCCAGTGGTTCTTTTTTTGTGGGTGTGTGTGATGGGTTTGGTTTTTTTTTTGTTAGTTATGTCTATTTTTGGTTGGGTTTTTTTGGTTGCTTGGTTTTGTGCTTTATGGTGTTTTTGTGGGGGGTAGTTTTTTGTGTTGGGGGGGTTCTTGTTTGGTTTTGCCTGGTTTGTGGTTGGTTTGGTTTTGAAAAAAGCACACACTCCTTTAGTAAACCCAAATATAAGCCACTGGAAGGCAGGAACCAAAGCAGAGGGCTGCATTTTCCCCAAAGTAGTATTACTTTTAACTTACATGGCCATTTTGAAAGATCACCCGCACAGAGTCCATTTCCCACAGAATCTGCTTAAACCAAAGTTCATAAGCTACAAGAAAGGCATTGTTCACATTAACTTCAACATTACTTTGCTTTTGCTTCCTTGCACTGAAGTACAGTCCTTACATTTCGAGTTGAAATGAACAGCCTGTGCTTACACTGCTGGTGTACAAACAGGTGCTGAGCTCTAAACTGGTACATAGAATAATCTAGCACTGAGAATTCTGACAGAGGTTTCTAAAGCATGCTTTATACATCAGATATTTTATGTACAGAATGTTCATCACAAAAGGAAAAAAAGAGCAAACCTGCTTCTGATACTCCAATAAATACCAACTCCAGAGCTGCTTACAGTCTTTGTGTCACCTGCATGATGTTTTCCATCAATGACAGGAAAATATCAGTCCAGTGCTTGCAAACCACACAGCTGTTAGCAGCTGGGGAGCACCTAACCAGTATGCTGGCTTCCAGGCAGCATCTAGATGGTAAAAGTTGGATTGAAGTTTCAGAGAAGGCACAACACACAAAATTTACCTACAATAAAGTGGATAGCAGCCTGTTCCCCAGATGGTGAATGAATTTCACCACCTTAATCTCACTAGAAACAGAACCATCCAAATCTTGGTTTACCACATCCAAAGGGTATACTTAATGGCTTCAGAAACACAGAGTTGATTACAGCCTAACAAATGGTAGAGGGATATTCAGAAATGTAACTGCAGCTAAAAGACAGAGCAATTGTAGTAATGGTGTCTAAAATGAAGCCAGTCTCTTGCACGTGTCAGAGCTGAAGAACTCCCTCTGGCAAACATGCTGGCCACTGAGCTCCCCCCCAGACACTTACCTTGATGTGTCACGATGAAAAGATGCTCATCGTGGATTTTGTTTCCTTTCTTCTCACTCTGAAGTTCTTGAGCATTCAGTATTTTGTTCAGCTTAAAAATGAAGGTAAGAGAGTTCTGTGAAGCTCTCGATTCTATTGGCAGTGATGGGCATTGCAGAGGGCTGACAGTTAAAGCTAATATTAAAAATATGCATAGGCTTCATGTTCCAGGTTGTATGAGAAGTTAGACTAAATGGTCTCAGGTGTCACTTTTACGTCTTAATTTAAAAAAAAAAATAATAATCTTGCCTAAAATGGAACTTTTAAGCACCCCAAGTAATAAAGTTTGGAAAATACTTTAAAGAATATTTCTGATTATTAAAAAAAAAGAAAAGAAAAGAAAATATCGAGCATGTCTTCCAGATCTTACATCTATACTGCCAAGATCTGTGACAAAACCCAATCTTTGCAAGGTTCCATATTGTGTGTCACCAGTTCAGTCCTCTGTTCCCATGGACAGACTAATTCCTCACACTTCAGTCCCCGCTGCCACCACCAAAAAAAATCATTTGAAAAATGAAAAAAAGAAGTCTAGATTCTTTTATTACTTAGATTATTTATGGCATTTTATTTTTACTTCTTTCTTAATCACTTCCAGTTGTTGTGGGGTTTTGTTTGGGTGGGTTTTTTCAGTCCCCCCTCATCATCATCACACCCCTAGATTTCTGCAATGTTTTTCCAGCCAAATATTCTGGGCTTTCGTGCAATAATTTGGGGAAGTTGCACATGGCCTGCTGACAGGAAGAAACTGCCAAGTGGTGATTGTCAGATGGAAGAAAGCGTTTTGTGGTGCACCACTTTACAGTTTGGTTTTACCAATATAAATAATTCCCTTCCAAAGCCTCTGGAATATCCAGCTTCCCTGCAGCATCATCCCACGGTTCACCTGCACCATCCCAGCTGTGTACCTGTGCCCGTGACTGCACGTGGAGAGCTCAGGGAGGTGAAGGGCACTTGCAGACCTGTCTTAGTGACTGGCTGACTGCGGGGAGAAGTGTCAGTCACGGGTCCAGGCTCAAGGCTTCGGAGCAACCAGCTCAGTAAACATGAAATCCTTAAACTTACTTGTAGGTAGTCTCCATAGACAAGTCCACCTTTGCTGGCTTTATTTATCCCTTCTTGTGATTGGTCATCTTTATCATCTTCCAAAGCTAGATTGCTAAAATTAAAGCTGAGAAGAAAATGGAATGAATATATAAAGTATGTAAAGAATTATGAATCCACCTGCCTTTTTACTAACAGACACATCTACAATTCCATTAGTGCTTTGTTTTGAGAAACAGAACCACTAAGGCAGGCTTTTGAGAAAACCAGTACCCCCAACAGACCTCTTGTCACAGTAACAGCTGGTAGCATGACACCCAGTTCATCACACAATTCCTCAGACAAGATCTTGTACAATCTCTCTTCCTTTAGCCATCAGCTACAGCTAGCTGGTGACAGCTCTCCCATTCTACATTAACATGATATCGTTTGAACTGACGTTAGGAAACAAAACAGAGGGGTGAGGGACTCACAGGTAATTGTTCCTCATGAAAGGGCACCCGCTCATGATTCCAGGATCCAAACTCGCTGAGCTGCTCACCAGGGAATATACTCTGTGAGTGTTTCTAAATCCACTGCAGCTGCCTTATATGTAACCTCAGCTCACCACCTAAGCCAACCCCCAGATTCTCCTCCTCAGCATCCAGCCCATCCCCGCTATTCAATAATTACAGAAACTATTGCAGCACAAAGGTCAATGAGTTCACGTGTTGTTGGCTCTCCAGGTTGTTGGTCTTTCTTTCAATCAGTCGGAACGGGAACAGCTTTTCATACTTGCTCTGTCCTATGGCACACACTCACACTTTTTACTGCAAGGTTTCTGCCAGTTGCTTCTTTGGAGACTAGGGCTGGCGTAAGGGGTAAGTCAGTGAGAGTTCTGCGTGTGAGAAAAAGGCAATATTTAATAAAGTCAGCAATTGTTAAAGTGGTTTTTTAACTTGCAGCCCCCTGGATCAAGTATCAAGATACCTTGAAGTTTAAAGACTGAAATACATGGAAAAGGAAAGCAGAGGGGAGGGGAAGGAGAATCTATTTCCATGGCAGACTGGATAATGCATGTTTCAGGTAACACACACACACTTTCCAAAAAAAAGCACACAGATTAAACAAAAGAGCTAAAAATAATCATGTACCTCTCATGCTATTTTTCCAGTGCCTTAATTCATGACAATTTCTTGATTTTATTTCCTCCTGCAAAAGTTTCACTCTCATTTATTGACAAATGTTACTCAATTCTATTTAATCATCAGCTTAACACACAGTGAAGTAACATGTAACTAGTGTGCAATGCTTTCCTGCCTGCCAGCCTTTTCTGAAGAGAAAAAAAAAGGTAAATGCTCAGTTTTACTGCAAACAAAGCTACAGGGCCCCTCTGACCCCAGACCATTTGCTCTCTGCAGGACTTATTCTGCTTAGTGGTGTCTGTGTGGTGCTTTCAGTTGTCCTGGTCACTTAAAAGTGGCCAATTCAAAGGAAACATCATAAGCAGTATGTGGGTGATGGGATGTACACCCATCTCAGCCAGATAGTGGGAGCTGGGCTCAATGAATATTACCTTAAAACTAAGCAGAGCCCCCAGGAAAACAGGCAACCCATCAAGCGGACAAGGAAGGTTTATCTTCTCAATTTTCTACCCCTTCACCTGAAACATCCAGGGAGATCAAGCTTTCTGTTACCTGTTCTCACAGCACAAAAGCAAAGAAACTGTAAATCTAGTTAAAATGAGGAGAGGGGCTTTTTAAAGTGAATGCTTAACCTCACCAAAGGTGGTACTGCCTGTTTTCTTGTGCAGGTTTAGCTTCCTCTGTGGGACACAGAGAATAATACATTTCCAGAGCAATAGTGTCTGACTTGCAACCTTTACATGGCCTACCCAGTAGGCAAACGACTTTGAAGTATCAGAGCCCTTTTTAATCTCTGTGCTTAACAAAACATTAACTCCCTATTTAGGGAGTAAAACTACCCTTAGTCTCTTCAGGGTTACCAAACCCACTCAAAACCTAGCTAAGGATACTGTCTGAACCAAGCACCATACTAACTCCCCTTCGGATTCAGCGACAAGCTTCAGTCAATCCACGTCAGCCAGACTACAATGGTGTAGAAAGCTAATTCCAATATTTCCAACATACTGAAACTCTCTCTTTAGGGACCTCAGAGCTGTTTGGTCCAAAAACATCTCCACTGTAAACAAAAGCAGCCTAGTAACACTCGTAAAGCTTGACAATCTAAATGAAACACGTCCACTACTCACTGCTCTTGCTTGATGACCACATTCACTTTCTCCTCTTAAACCCTCTAGAAATCTTGGCCATCCCAGGATCCCCCTGCTGAGGGAACATTCCCAAGTGTCTCTGAGTCCTGTATCACCAAGATATGCCTTTCTGTCAGTTCCCCTTCTATTTCCCTGGCAGTCAGGAACATTATGATGTACACGAGAGGATTCAAAAAGATGATGCTCCAAGTCATCAGAAAACTGCAAAGACACTGGAAAAAAAAGAAGTCAGTAACTCCTATCTGCACTGAGTGCCTGCCCAGGGCAAGCTCTGTAGCCTGAGCACTTTCTGAAAAGCTGGGTAATATTATGGTTAATATTATCCTTGCAACCATTCATGTAGGGAAATCTCATCTCACTCTAGTTGAGTTCTGCTCTCTAACCCTTCCAACTACAACAAATCTCAACCTGCCCAAGATCAGTGGAGAAAGAGATCTTACTGAGGACTTGAAAACCCCCCAAATAAAACCACAGGCAATACAGAGCTATCATCGTTCATTCATCTTACTGGCTGCCTTCATCTGGTCTCAGAAAGGCCTCACAAGTATGTAATGAACTTGGTGCTAAAGAACCCTATTCTTCAAGTGACTTGTACCACACGATTATGAAATTGTCTGCTGGCAGTGTAGAGGATGGCACAGATTACAAGAGCTCTACAGTCTGACATGGCTTTGGACATCCTCAGAAATAAATGTGACTCTGCTGTGCTGCTCACATTTGGGGCTCACTGCAGGGACCTGATTTTTGCGTGGCCTTTATGCCTTGACAGAGATTTTACAGCTCTTTTCCCATCTCCTGATACCAGTATAATCATAAACGAGTCTTGATGAAGAAAAGATCTGCCATGTGAATACATCTGAAAGCAAAACATAATCTTAGTTTTAATTGAAGGCATCACTTCACCTTCTTCATACTCGACACGCAGAATCACATAGAAGCAGCTGTAACCACACACACAACTTATTGTTCGTGCTGTGCACATCTGAGCCAAGAGTGTGTGTGTGTGTGTGTCCTTGAGCTTTTATTTAGTTAGTTATTTACTTCTAAAGCAGGAAAGTCAGAAAGAAAGGCTTATGCTCATCCCAGAAACATATCAGAGCATTCTAACCTTCGGCAGACAGTAAGAATATTCTGTGTCATGACTGGGCTGAATACAAGACAAACAGTTAAACATCAGATAAGCCTCACAGCCTATCAGTCTGTGGCCTTCAAACAAACTCTCACTGCCTTCATGACCAAGCACCATTCTTAATCCACCCTCATCCCTTTTCCAGTTGCCTCTCCCCAGTGGACATGGGGTGGCTGGGCTAGCTGTACTCATCCCAGCTGCAACAGGCTTGCAGGGCAGAGACAAAGGCAAGCTACTTGGACTGAGAGAAGTGATTTATACAGGCAAAAAAGGAGCCTCCACGGCCAAGGGGAGGTGGGGAGGGTTGGTGTAAGGCTGAGGTGGCCTCCAGCCTATTTTGTAGAAACACTGGAGCCAAGAGTACGCCTGTTCTTATTCTGTGGGGCTTTATGTCTCAAACGGTCTGATGAGGACAGGTAAGAAAGAATGACCTCCTATGTATTGACATGAATCCAACAAGAGTCCTTTCTCCTACTAAATTAAGAGTAACCTATTTACCCAAACCAAATCTCAAGTTATCCTACGTGAAATTGCTCATGGAGAAGAAAAAATGCACACACAAATAGTTTGGACAGTGGCACCCATTCTTCTGCTCAAACTCTCATTCTGACTACTGATCATGACAGATCAATTTGTTTTTCCAACATTCATTAACATGAACAAAGAGCTTGGGGACCTTCTGTCTACAAACAAGTGACACTTGAAGCTTCCCAGCACTGTTGTCCCAGAATTACGGCCGAGGAGTTAGCACGGATGGCTTCTACTTACGTAACAGTGGTTGCAGTGAGTTGGGTAAGAGATCCAAGTAGGTCATGTCATGATGAAGAGATTCTACTAGAAAGTAGCAAACGTCTCAGGAACAACAAACAATCAAACATTTAAAAAACAGTAAGAAAAACAAAACAAAAACAACAAACAAAACCCAAACGAATGAACAAACCAAACCAAAAAAGTAACCAAACCAAAAACAACAACAAGAAAAGGCAAAAAAAAGAAAAGAAAACCAACCCAAAAAGCAATCCTAGACTGACACAATTTCCACCGTATATCCATCTACCTTTCCAACGTTGGTAGTCCAGGATTCCTACCATACCCGTGTCCTTGCATTGTATAACCCCCCGAGAACCCACATCCCATCAGTTCCATCACCCATGTGCATATGATGTGAAAGAAGATTTCCCTGGGCTGGTTTCATACTTCCTGCCAAGTAATCAAGTCATTTTCATTCCCATTTAGTCCTAAGTCATGGCGTAAGAGCTTATGAGAATTAACTGCATCTTTGTAGCCCCAGTCACCCATCCCTGCACTTGTGCAGATTCAGTTGTGGCCTTTTAAAATGAAGCATTTGAAAGGCAAATATTCTTTTGATGTGAGCATTGTTCATTCCTTAACATTATAAGGTTGAAAGAATTTGTCTCCTTGACAGCAAGCCAACAACTAGGTAAGTGTAATGCAGCTACTGGTACAATTTAATAATATAACAGGAGAGAAACGGGCAAATACAGACACACAAAAGGAAGGTGAAGAGAGGAGGAAAAAAAATTACACCAAAACACATCCTCTGCTCAACTGAGAGTCTTGTGGCTTTCAAAACTGGACTCGATATTTAACTAGCATTTGAAATTAACAATCAGTTTTAAGAAAAATAAAATTTAGTGACTCAATGCTAAAACAAACAAGCTTAAAGTTGATGCAATATTAATAACCCAATCAGACATTTGTACCCGGGGGAGGAACAGAGCTCAAGGTCTCACAAACTACAAACAAAGAGAAGAGATAGTGCCGCAAGGATTTTTTTTTTTCTTTCCTTTTAATATTTTATTTGATAGACTTCTTAAAGACAAAGAGCTGTGTCATCACTTGCCAGCATACCTTTAATTTCCATTTATGTTTCACACATCCCAGCACAATCCTCCCCCTGCTGCCTACCACGGGAGGCTCAGCAGGATGCAGCAGAATTTCTTTCACATATGACCCTGTTAACGCCAGTACCAAATTTTGTGCCCCAAGCTGTGTTTAAAAAGGAACTCTTAGATTACCACCACTTCCTCATACTCTGTGTTTTCTAAATATACAGCAAAATCACCTTGATTTCGCTTTCATGGGCTGTACTCTGAGGGCGAAGCAGCCTGCTCTCTGACTTGTTGCTGAGGAACAGGTTATCTTCCACGTGTCCTGACTGATAATTATTTCCCAAGTATGGAGAAATGTCCTTTTACTGTTCTGGCCAAAACTTCCTCCTTTCATCAATGAAATGCACCGAGAGCAGCCAAAACTCTAAACTTAGGAAAGCCAACATAGCTTGAATACGTGCCCTGTGCAAACTTAGCCTCTTTTAATGTCTTGCAAGCCCGCATTTCAAGGTGCAGTTCTTGAGCATAGGAAGGCTGTTATTTTTCCCCTCCTAAACACCTGAATTCTGCTACCAGTCAGGTTCAGCGAAGTCAAACTCTGGAGCCATAAGCTCCTCCCATGCCTCCACGTGGCTCTATGCATGCTGCTGTTTACTCCGTGGTCCATCTGGCTAGGAGGTTCAAAAGGCTGCTTCGGGACAAATACTGATAGCAATTTGCTACTCTGATGCTATTCAGAGTTATCATTCATGCCTTGGATGGCAGAATAGGCTGACAAGTAAGAAGAGCCTGAAAGGTTTATTAGCGTGTTGGCAGATGGGGGCTAGAATTCAAAATGATCTTAATGCACCAAAATAAATAATGTGCAGCTTTGGTGATGCTGAGTAGTGCTTTTGAACTTCAGCTCTGATAACTAAACTAGCAAACAAGAAATTCTTTAGCAGTTATCTGGACGTTTCAGTTATGCAAAAATAACACGTTAAGCAACAAAAGGCAAAACTGTGAAAAGGGCAAATTTTAAATGGCAAACGTTAAATGGAAACTCTCTACGTGGCATGGAAAGCCTCCATCAGAAACAATGTGGCTGTTGTATTGTGCTCTGGACATCACTCTTCAAGAAAGGTGAAGACCACTTGGAAAGAACTCAGAAGAGAACTCCCAACAAATTTCTGATGTAGAAAATATGGCCCATATAGAAGACATATTGTCCCATGAAGAAAGGTTGAGACAGCTGGGGTTGTTCATTCTGCAGAAGAGAAGGCTCCAGGGACACCTTATTGGATATGAAAACTGTGCCCACCTCTGTCACTGGCTGGTTTTCCTGCCCTTTACTGCACTATGTACTGGGGACTACGCTGTTCCCATAACCAGCTGCGCACTGCGAGGAGCGAGCGATCAAACAAAGCTGCCACCAATTTCCCATCTGAAAGCTGTTTGTGCAAGCCAGGTGGAAAAGATGAACAAATACAAGACGGTTGGTCTTCGCCCTCTAGTGTTTGCTTAGGAATTCATGGAAAATAACCACAAAAAAGGGAAAAATTTAACAAATAATTTCTTTTTTTACACAACAGGAGAGCACAAGCCATGTTTGTCTATAGCATTACATAAGCATAAAGACTCTGGAAGACCTCGACTCAGATTTATTATTTTTTTTTAAAGAAAGAGCAAAATGAATTGCATTTGCTACGTAGAGAGCAACTTACAGTTTGTATTTCATCGTGTGAACTCCAGGCAGAGGCACCGTCTGGGTTCTGGGGGTTAGTGTGGTTTGCATCAACTGAATTCAACAGAGCTGGAAACAGCTGCTCAGCAGCACATTAGATGCTTGAGTTACAGACAGGAGTTGAAAACCAGTTTCCTGTTAAGCAAGAGCTGTGCAAAGCTCACCCCAGCAGAGTCTCATCAGCGAGGCAGAAGTGACAGAGCTGGGATTTCCTAGATGCTGAGTACAGAAATCTTTGGCTCGTCACGTGGGAATGATTCAGTGAAGTTCTGCACTTTACCTTGCAGCTTTTCCTAAAGAATTAATCTAGCACATCCCAGGTCTGAATTGTCTAGAACTTTTTATTAGATGCTCAGTTCTTGCCTTGAAACAAAATGCAAACAAGATCATAGCACAATCTAACACAAAGCAGTCCCTGTTCTTTTCTGTAAGGAGTTACTGGAATGATTAACCCTGCTTGAGTTTTCACCCTCGCTCACAGGGTTGGTTCTCAGGAATAGTAGCTCATTTTTATTAAAACCCACAAGGACAGGAAATCTGGAGCTGGTTATGAAGACAACTGCACAAAACAGGGATGAGCTGCACGCTGCTGCTGGTGGGAATGTAGTGGCAGGCATTTATTGCCCTCCAGAGCAGGAAAGACTCCTGATGTACCCAAAGAAAACCTATTCAGATCTGAACAGCACTGAATTTTAGTAAAAATAATTGGTCTTTCTAAAAGAAAAGGAAAAAAACATGGAACTAATTTGCAAGGTAAGGTAACACACAAGACAAGCCTGCACTTGCACTATCATTAGAAGAATAAGTATTTGAAATGTATCTAAATAAGTACATCTGATCCTGCCATAAAAAGAATCCATTTTACATTGCAGCCCATGATATTTGAAGGCAAAACATAGCAACCCTGGTAGGTAAATTGCCCAGTGTTACGTGTCGAGTATCACCTCCCATTTAGCTTTCTATAAAAGCCATTTCCTAGCAGCCATCCCAGGCACAAGGCAGCTTGTTATCCATCCCTTCTCTACTGAAATAAGGCCAGGCTCATGGAGCAGCTGGGGACATTCATTCAGTCGGATGCTAAAGGTATGTGAGCAGACACAGCGGAGTGCTTTATTACCAAGGGGTTTGTTACATTTTGGTAGTTTCAAACTGGCAACCAAAATGAGAAAATCTGCCTCCTTGCTTTTGTAACCTTGCCTAAAACTAATAGTAGTGTTTTCAAGATGTAAAGAAGAGATGAAGAAATCTTGTAGAAAAGAAATGATGCACTTAAGAAGTGAGGAAAAGTCTCTAGCTATTGATCCTGGATGCATTTAGAGTGAAGTTAACACAGTTTTCACTCTGAGTGATACCACACTCTACTGATTTTTGGATTAAGGCAAAAAGACATCACCAGTCTCTCCAGGCTAACTATCCCTTGCATGGAGGCCACACACAACCATCCTGAAATAACTCTTTCCAGGTAAGAGCTCTGGCTGAAGATAGCTTTTAAAAAGCTGCTGGTTTTTAATATCTTCATTACTGAAAATCCAATCACAAACGTGAGGAATACAAGAAGTAAAAAGGTGGTACCTTATTTCTGCTATGCAAGGTCTTAGCTTGCAGTTCTCACTGGGTCCTGTTGCATCTTTTCCCCACTAGATCCGAGCCTATTACTATGATCTATCAGTTCCCTATACAAGTAGTTACAGATTGGGATCAATTCCCTGCTGACTAAAGTTAAAAGTCCCTTTAAATTCAATTTCCAGTATTAACCTTAAAAATACTGCCAGTTTCTGGGGTTTTTATGGAATCTCATAATAGTATGACCTGTATCCCACGTATCCCTGGTGACACATGCGGGAAAATTATCACTTCTTTAACAACACTGCCTGGAAAATCAGGTTTATCTGACCAACCATGATTGTTTTCAGGGCTTCTGGAGTAATCAGTGTTTCTTGAGGCAAAGCATCTGTAGCCCATCCTGAACATAGGAGCTACCTGACTAATTCTTAAGTCCATGTTCTATATTTGGCTCCAAACATACAACTTGCTCCTGAACCTCGATTCCTCTCATTGATTTGCCTCCTTGCTTTTTTCTTTATCCATCCTCTACTCTTTGGCTCCCATATTGGGAGCCCAAATATGGGGTTTATTCCTAACTTTGACAAATACATTTTTATTGTAGTGTCTACACTGAATGTACTTCACATTGCTACTGCAAGAACAGAGCCCTCTCAAGACCTTATTGTATAATGTGTGTAAGTTCTTGCAAGACCTTGCTGTCCATCTAGCAGCAGCTTGGATACCCTAAGTCACTCACAGCTGGTTCAGCTCTGCTGGTTACACAATCTTTGTCCAGATACACACGGCCCAAATTTTGCACAGCATCAGCTGAAGTGTTGAAAATCTCACAGCCACCCCTTCTGGTGGTGTATTATTTTGATATTCATTAACAGAGACCTAAAATAACCATTTTATTATGAATTATGTATCAGCAGAATGCATCTAAACATGGTGGGTACAGGAGGAATAAACACACAGGGCACTTCTCCTGGAGAAAAGGCTCTGACCTGCTTGTGGTCTCCTGGTGGAAGGAAGTCTCTGGGCAGCAGACACATGCTAGGAATATATTTTGCCCTGCTGTTGTTCGGGGAACGCACAAAGTGCTTCTCCCACTGCACATCTGCTGGGGAGAGAGAAGCCTACAGCAAACCCAGAATTCCACTCCATTCCAGAGCACCTCTGGGGGAACAGCCTTGTACTGGGATCCAGTAGGCACTAGAGCTAGGAGAGCCCCTTTTGAATAGTTCTCCAGCAGAACCCTGTTTGATGATAAAAAGGGGTAAATTGTACCAACATTGATCAAGTCCTTTCAGAGATATTTAAAGAACATCAAGAAAATGCTGTCCCTTCAGAAACATTTTGAAATCCAGCACTATCTGAGAGGTCATTAGCACAGTCCAGAGACCAAAGCAACATCCCAGATGTGGTCACGATAGCTTTGGCAGGTGACTCTTGCACATCCCTTTGCTTCTCTGCCCAACTGTAATAGCCTCAAGTAAAGCAGCCTTACACAATGCTTCTCCTCCTACCACTCATGCATCTATTTATTTATTTGTTTGGTTAAAAATGCATTTAATTGCTGTGAAACAGTAATCAAAACAATATATGTTTAGATCCTAAATTACTGCTGTCTCAAACTTCTTCTGATTTACTGTTCTTAGGGACTTTCTGAATGACAGCAGAAAGTAGCAGAGAACAATCTACAAATGAAGCGCTTAGCAAAGAGACTGGGCCAGTTAGGACTAGAGACAGGAAAGGTCTTATTAAGTTTCCTCCTTCTGGATGTTTTTGAGGGAGAACATTCTGTTCAAATCCATGCTTAAAAGATCATTCAGCAAGAACCATAAGAAAATGACTACAACTCCAGGTATTGATTACGTTCATTACTGTTATAGCTCTTAAACTTAGCTTAAAAAAAGGGCTGGGGGTTGTTTTCTTTGTTGGTTTTCTGTGTGTTTTGTTCTTGGTTTTTGTTTTTTTCCTGACATCAGTTTGTAGAAAACATGGGGTAAATGCAAACTAAACACATTCCTGCTTCAAAGTTCTGGAATGAGTAGATTATGAACCTAACAGAAAAGAGTCAATTTCCTTTTGAACCTCTAACTTTTCAAGTTTTATCCATAGACTTTTTATAGTTAAAGAGTGAAATTCCCTTTCATATTATTCCATATCATCCCCTTTTTACCTTACTTGTCAGACCAAGTACGAGGGGCCAGGCCTTTAATGGAACCTTACTGTAAAAATCAGATGCTTAGCTTTTTACAGGAGTTTCAAAGCAACCTGTAGTTTTAGGTCAAAATCCAATGTTTTTCTCAGAGCTGGAACTACTCTTTAATGTCAATGTTCTTAAGAATGTGTGTGATTAAAATGGAACAGGATACAGTCTGTTCTCAGGCAGCCCTGAGCTCCTCTCAGCACCCAACTCTTCCATCCTCAGAAGCAAGTTTGCTACTTAAAGGGAGAATTTACAACAAAAGAGAAATTTTACAACCACTTTCGCTTTCAAATACCCAAATGATGTCATTTCCTTCCTTAAGAGCCATTTAAATGCTAATTTTAAAAGGGCATTTTCTCTTTGCTCCACGTGAAGGCATACTGGAAAAGATACGGTTGTACTTAATAAAGAAACTGCTGCCACATTTGGAAGACAGAAGGAAATACCGACAGGAGTTTGCCTCATCCACTTCATTTCATGGAGTCCATAACATTGCTCAAACCCAAAGCAAGACTCGCAAAGTGCTGTGGCTGTTGGTAATCCTGGGCTGCCTTGCCATTGTTATTTGGCAGATCTGCAGTCGCTTCATCTACTACTTCAGCTGGCCAACCACCACCACCGTGGTCGTTCAATACGTGGAAGATGTCCAATTCCCCGCCGTGACTTTCTGCAACTTGAACAGGTGAGTTATGTTTGGGCTTTGCTTTTGAGAGGCAACACCTCTCTCCCTGAAACCAGTCAGGTTCCACAACTCGCTTGAACAAATTGCATAAAAGAAGGTCAGGGGGGCTCTGAGGGTCATGTCCTCTGCACCACCACGTGAGAGTTAAATGAAGAGGGAAATCTGAGAATCAAAGAAGAGCCGTGGGGTTTTTTCATCTTCCCTGTCCTTCATGTCAACAATGCACTGTGGATTTTTAAGTCTCAATATAAGCTGGAGTAGAAATACCTCTGTGGTGGTGTTCTATGTGTGACTCTTGCTTCTGTAGGGTAACTAAGTGGAAGTCATCAGTCACATCCAAGCTAAAAAAAAAAAAGAATTGCAAAGATAGAGATTCAGACAGAAACCTTATACAAAAGTAGAAAGCTTAGGTAAAGTAGACACTTTCTTTTCAGAGGTGCTCAGCCTTTATGGTTCCAGGTGATGTCGGTGGGATTTGCAGGAGGGAAGCATATGTTTGTTTGGAAGTCATGCATCCCTAAGCAGGAATGTCACAGATTTCCACATTTGAAGATAATGGCCAAAGTTCAGGGGCTGCCACTTTGAATATCATGTAATAAACTACAGCCTGCTTTTGAAAGCAAATAAGCAATTTAGGAACCATTTTAGAAATCCAGAGAGTTTACCCAGATTGTTTCCTCTAGAATTATAAGTTTTCTTACCTTCTACCTTTTGTGGGCAGAATCAGCCCAAAGTCCAAGTCTCAAACACCTGGAGCTGTTCTGTGTCTCTGCCTCCCTCCAATTGCCCTGCATAAAGCCACCCAGGATAGATTCTACCCACACAAGGCAGAAGTCCTTGACTACAGTGGGCTGTCTATTATAAAACTGCCTCACTTCTGGTAGCTATAGTAGCAGCAGCACACTGTAAGTAAATAGTCAGCTAGGGAGCATAGCAGGTCTACCTGACAGTTTGCTGCCACATCCATCTGTTGTCCACGCGTGATGCTGTTTATTCTTCCCTCCTGTTTTTAGGATTACATAAAATGCCAATTCCAAATAAAATGGTATTGTCCTTGCATTTGTGTTTATTCTCTTTTCAAATTTACCACTGTTCTGTAAACAAGAAAGGACTTCAATATAGTGCATCAGGAAAGGCCCTGCAACACCTCGTCGTGTTCTCTGAGATATTTCAAGGGGATGCTAGGTGTAAGGATCACCTTTTGTTTATACCACTGTGTCACCAGCCACAAAGATGATGGGAAGGGAGACTGTCTCTACACGGGGGTGTAGTGCCTTAGTAAAGCAGGTGTATGAGATGGCTACAAATACACTTAGAAATCCATTTTCTACATGATGGAAGACAAGTGTTTTGAAAGGAAATGCTCAGGTTGTCACCAGTTCTAGGAATCCAGCTGTTGGCTTGGGCAGATGACTGATCTGCAGGGAGGTGGGTGGGGAAATCTGCCTTTATCTTTTTAATAAAGAACTACACCCGACGGAAGTGTTTCCAATACACCTGACCAGAACAGCCTCAGGGAGGTGTCCATTTTCTGGGTCTGAGATATGGAAAATACCCTCCCAGAAGTGGAGACCATCCTGTTTATTCACATTCCTGAGATCAAAGTGCAGCACGGTGGGCAATAATCACATCTAGATTGCGAGCAGACTAACAAACTGTGACAGATCTGCCAAGAACAGCTTTGAGATCAGTCCTGTAACTCTTGCAGAACTCCAAGCAGTTCTTTTTCTTCCCACTGACAGGTTTCAAGCTCATGCAGTAAACAACCTCAAAATAATTTTTTTCATTTGGAACATTGTGTCTGGAGTTCTCAAAAAAATTGTTATGGAAGATAAATATGCTCAAGAGCTAAATGACTTCCTTCATGGGAACCAGAACTTCAGCATCAAAGACTTTACAAAGAAAAATGGGTTTTACCTGAACAGCAGCACGTTGTTAGAGTGTGATTTTTTTGGAAAGCCCTGTTACCCACAGGTAAATATGTTTATTTTACTACAGCAGTATCATGGAAGGGAAGGGGATGTATTCCTACCATTCAACTTGAGACAGCGAGCTTTGCCAGCTACTCTCCCAGTTTTCCCTTTACAGTCAGCAACAGAGAAAAAAAAATCCTGCTCTAAATCACCCTGAGGACCTCGATGCTCCTGCTGACTGCAGAGGCAGCCCGTGGGACTCCCTGAGCTGTAATATGGGATTGCAGTCTCAACTGCTCCCTGTCTAGTGCCACTTCTGCACAGACACTAGCCTTTGAAAGCTCTCCTACCTCCAGGCTGCATCTAACCACCTTTTCCACCAATGGCCTATAATGAAGGTCAGTTGGAAGGGAATTTTTTGCCTGACATGATTGTCTTGATTGCTCTGGAGGTCAAGAATATAGACAGCCAGGGGAACTATATGCAGAGTCCACAGGAATTTTAAATAATGAGGTGTAAATAGCCCTTGGGAATGTTGGACAATGACCAAAGAGTGCGATCGTGCCATTTTTATGTCAATTCTTCCATAGAGCAATTCCCAGCTTAAAGAGAAAGCATGAATAGAAATTCAGGTTTATATTCTTTCAGCTTAATCTAACCTTTAGATATGCTGTAGCTTCTAAAACTAGGCACTGAAAGAAACTAGTGCTAGTACCTAAAACAGTGAGATGCAGTTATATGGAAATGATCAAGTGGCTTTGGGGAAAAAAATGTGAATATGATACTTTCATCTGTAACATGACATGAAGTTTTGAAATAGTCTTCACTAACCCTCTGCTGGAAAAGTTGGACAAGTTGGTTTTGAACATGTAATTTTTCTATAATGTAACAGGTATAGAAAAACACCAGGACATCATTAAATGATTCCACACAGCTCATAGGTATTAACAATGTGAAATTTCTCATTTCAACCTAATGTTCTACAGAAAGGGATGGAAGCCTTTTGAATATTTCCTTCAGTTACCACATTTCTGATTGCAATACTTAACAGTGTCTTTGGGGGGGGGAAACCCAGCCAACCCCAGTAGTCCATCTATTGTGTTTTAATTCACCAAGGAAAGTTCAGGTAATCTTCCTTTCGTTTTACTCATCCTTATTTTTCTTTGCTGAAGGATTTTGAACATGTTTTCACTGAATATGGAAACTGCTTTACTTTTAATCACAATGATCTTCCAGCAAGAAGAGTGAGTTTGTCTGGAAGAGGCTTACATTTGCTTTTTGATGTCCAACAGGTACAGCTATCCTAATAATTATGAACAAGAGACCATGTAAATAACTTAGAGATGAGTAGAGGTGTTTTGTGTTGAGCTTGTTTTTTTTATCTGGTTGTTTTTTCACTGACCTTCAGAATTTCATGCACAAAATTCTGTATCAAGACTATTTCTAAGTCAGAGGGTATTGTAAAGGGAAGATCTAATACAGACTTTAAAAGTCAAAATTACTATTGACTCTTTCAGAACCATTTAGCTAGGGTCAGTTGCAAGCAAGCATATCAATATACACACATAGGCACACGAAGTTCACCTAAAATTGAAACATGTCATCAGAGCAGCAATTTAAGTCTATACAAGCTCTTCAGGAGAGCATCATTTCATTTGAATAAAAGGCCTGCTAAGGAAGGTTATGGGTGGCAATTTATAAGTAGCACAGAATTTTAGTTGCAGCAGGAGCTCAAAGTCTTTTTTTTTGCCTCTAGGAATTATATGACAGGAGTGACAGGGGCTGGAGAGAGTAATAGAAAGGTTGCTGTATTGTGATGGGTACTTGCAAGTGAAAGGAATGAATATCCAAGTTATGAGTAAGTGTCCATCTGTGCCTTCTTGCTTTTGAAATTGAGAGATGACAGAAGGAATAAGAGACCTGTAAGCTTATACTAAGTGGAAGGAACCCCACAGAGGTAACCGACAAAGGAAATTCAAGTCAGTTTGCTTCTATGCTTCTGTAAATTGCCAAAAATGTGACCAGGAATACACAACCAAATAAGAAAACAAAAAGTACAGTACCATTTTAAATATAAGCTCAAGCTTCAGATGGTAAGCAAACCAAAACTATTTGAAATAATTCTTTTCATATCAGGAACAATTCACTGATGAACCTGCTCTTGGTTATACTGATGCTGGTATAACTTTTGTTATCCATTCACCTGAAGAGCTCCCACGCTTCGATGGTTTGGGTTTATTAACACCAGTTGGAATGCACGCACAGGTTGCAATCCGACAGCTGAAGGTAAGGACTTTATCCATCAAGGGGAAATATTGGTCTTTACTGTCTCCAATTCTTTTCTGAAGCATGACAGTTTGGAAGTGAAAATATTCATCGTGCCAAAGCGACTCCTAAAGGTAACAGGCTCAAACAAAATTAGTTCTGTCTGAGGGGTGAGGGGGCATGCCACTGGTCCTCACAGTCTGTGTCTATTACAGACAGCCTTTCTTAACATCTTGCAGCCTCACTGCACCTAGAGATACAAGGACACCACAGCATTTCCCCATCAGCACAAGCTGTTACCATTAAGGTTGTCCCGGATTCCTAGTGGGATCCAAATGGAGTGGACCACCCTTCTGGCTAGGTTGCCTGATCAGGTCCTACTTTTGTTGTAAGACAGAAGACATGATTTTATAATGCCAAAAGCACAAACTATAATTGCCTCCAATTAAATCGTTGTGACACTGTTTGTCTTCAGCAGGCTTCCTGCAGCACTTTTAAAGGTGAGAAAAATAACCTCTCAATTTAAAACAGAGACAAAAGAAAACAGTTATATCCTCTGCTATTATTGCCCTACAGTCAATTATCCAAGAATACCCATGGGGAGAGTGCAAGCCTGATATAAAGCTTCAGTACCACAAGATTTATAGTACTAATGGATGTCTGCAGGAATGCAAAGCCCGGTACATACAGGACTGGTGTGGCTGTTTGCCATTCCTTCTTCCAGGTATGTCTCAGGAGCATGTTCATACCATACACTGATCATCTTGCTATGAGAGCCTGCAGCTACTGAGCTGCAAAGGAGATGGGACACATGCTTGAGGGATACAGCTGGGATTCATTAAAATTATATACATTTCTCTTTGTTTAATTCAGAGAAAACAAGCAAGATATTTGGTCCGCTCTAGACCTAGCATCTGGGTCACTGACTATTCATAGGAAACAGACCAAAAAGCTTGAAAGAAAAGATTATGCCTCAGGGCTATGACACAAGTCTGGAGACTTCAACCCGACTTCCTAAAGAGCTGGAACTAAACCTGTAAGAAGTCGTAGATTTTCATAGGCACTGCAGAAAACCTACTTTGCAAGTGTTTATCAGCTGCAGCAGAGCTCGTTGCTTGAAGACAGAAACCAAGGGCTCCCACATAAAACATGGAAAGAGAGTGGCACCAGAAGGTGGCTCTGTAAGAGCCAAAAGGCTGCATGGACCCATCTAATTAGCCAAAAATGCAGAGTAGGGGGGTATGCTGTAATACTACCCTCAAGAATCCAGACATCTTCATCACTCTAGAAAGGGAAAGCAGTAACACTGAGCCCTGACCCATCTCTTCCCTCCCACCTTTTAATCTCTAAACGTATTGCTAATACCATCACCTCTCTCTGAAGCAGGAGCTGGAACCCAAATCTCTGCTCTCACAGCTCGCTCTTTATTTTTTTGTCCCTCACTATTAGTGGCAAGAAAGCTGCTGTCACACTTTCACCTGCTGACTTAATGTATTTTAAATATCCCCAGGCAAGGTAGAGTGTTTTCACCGAGAGAGACTCCTTGATGAGTAATCTCTAGCCTGTTTGTTTGACAACTTGTTGGAAAGGAGGTTGGCAATCTCCTGGAAACTCTGATGGAAAGGAGTTTGAAAAGGCAGTTAAGTCTAGGTCTCTGATGCACAGTGAGAATTTTATAGTGACAGAGAAAGTAGGGCAACACCTTCTTTAACTGTGTGCTGAACTGCTAAGAAGTATTTCCAGGCAAAGGAAAAATTGGGGTGAAACAGAGACCATCTGAAAATTGTGCTGTTAGCTCAGGGTGCTCTCTCGCCTCTTAGGTCTCCAGACAACTCTGGCATTAAGTTCAAAAACTTCTGCTGTAACACATGGGATGTAAGCACATGTCCCATCTACCCTTCCTTGGTTTTTTCATTTCCACTAAAAAAAAAAAAGGAAATTCTTGGCTTTAGCAAGCTGACACAAAGAATGTTGTCTCTTTTCACTGTCTACACCTTCTGGTGTTGGTCACTGCACTGTGCCCAACTGAACCAATTCCTCAGTTGGGAAACATGGGAAACATGAAGAGGTGAGCAGGTCTTGAGGACATTCTATTTCAGTTTAAGGTTAGATTGTTAATTGAAGTTCCTAAAGTTTGCTGTTTATTTTTAAGGAGATGAAAGAGAATGTGATTTGCTGAAGTTTTACAATTGTGTTTATCCAGCAGTCTGTAAGTAACAACTTCCTATTTTCTAAGCCAATTCAAAAAAATAAACAATCTCTCTCAACTCAAACAAAACTCTGAAAGCAGTACTGCAAGGGTACATCCCAGTTCATACCATGTTCTGAAAACAGAGACCAGACAGAGCATGAAAGAGATGCCAATGAAAAAAACCAACCAACCACAAACAAAAAAACCCTAAAATAAGCAAACCAAATAAAAAACCCAAGCAAAATCAAAACCAACAGAAAACCCCACAACAATACAACAAGAAACCACAACAAAAACAACAAACAAAGAAAAAACCCCAATCTCAACGCTTTTTACTGTGCAGTAGTTTCCTAAATGCCAGTTACAAACACTTATTTGTTCCTTCAAAAGTGTTAAGTATCCACTTTTCTCAGGATAACAACCCATACATTTATCAAAGTAAGTTAAAAGTGAGTCTATAACTTTAAAAAAAACCCATTTTTTAAGGTCTGTGATTTTTTAGAAGCACTTTGTAAACTCTTTCTGCTGGAATTTCAGATGATATAGAGATAAAAGGATTATGTACAGTAGGAACCCACAATTCCACTTGCCCTGCCCCATGTGAAGAAACAGATTATCCTACCACTGTCACCTATTCAAGTTTTGGAGGAGAAAAAGCCATCAAATACTTTTCTACAAAACTGAAGAAAAGCCCAGAATACATCAGGTAATCTTGCTTTACACCTTGTCCAAAAAAAGAAATGTTCAGTTACTTTAAAGCGTGCTAACAGAGCCCACGATGTAAATATGACCTTTGCAAGAGATGCTCTTATGTGGGGCATTAATAACGTTGTCTGTGACATAAAAGAATAGCAGATAAAATTGGTTGCTTTATACATGCAAATAGATGTACCTAAGTGTATTTTAGAAGACTTAGGGTTAACAGCAAATAGCTATGCAATTAGAAAGTGATGCTCTCAATTACCTTCTGCATCCGTGATCTCTTACAACAACATTTTTTGATCACTTTCGCAAGGAAGACTAAAGAAAGGGCAGGGTTATCAACCCTACCCACAATCCAGGTGAGAAATCTTCACCCTTCCACAACTGAAGGAAATGAACGAGCTAAATGGGTGCTATATCAAGTTGTTCTTTCTCTCAACCCACTCCCCCAGGAAGCTTCACAAGCACTGATGAGCTAAATATTATAAATATACACCCAAAAGAAGAGACCTCCTAGTTTAAAAACACCTCAACGGTTTTGACTACACCTTTTATCCAGGAAATGGCATTAGTAGTTATGCTATGCATAGAACTGTATCACTCACTAGTAGTGCCCAGCTGACATACTCTAGATACTCTTAAATTCAGAGAAGAGAGATCATAAATGCTTATGCTTTAATGGAGAGTATGCGACTTACTATTACAATGTAATATAATAAATTGATGTCGTGTTTCCTTGCAAGCATTAGGTATTCAACACCAGAATTGTTTCAAGAGGGAGTTCTTTGGTTAGGGATATAACCTAGCTGTCAAAGACCACTGAGCACAGTTTTGTCGACTGGATTGGCTCTTGCTCACAGATGGAGATGTCAGCAGTGCAAAGAAGTATTAATACAGATGCGACATGAACTCATAGTATCCACAACCTAAAATAAGTTTATAAATAACTGTAGGAAATTTGGCTAATGAAATATCTATGAGCATTTCACTGCTTCAGTAACTTCAGTTTTCTCACTCTTGAAGCCATCAGCCTGCAAGTGCTTCCATATGGTTATATGTGAACAGAAACTACATGGATCAGAAGAACAGGTTGGGCTGGAAGGGACCTTTAAAGCTCATCCACTCCAATCCCCCTGCACTGAGCAGGGACATCTGCAACTAGACCAGGTTGCTGAGAGCCCCATCCATCCTGGCCTTGAATGTTTCCAGAGATGGGGCATCTACCACCTTTCTGAGCAACCTGGTCCTGTGTTTCACCACCCTCCCTGTAAAAATTCTTCCTTACACCTCCTCTGAACCAATCCCCCTTCTCCTATTGCTACAAGCCCTATTAAAAGGCTGCCCTCAGTGAAGATTATGAAAATTAAACATGGCTTTATATGCAAAAGATATTAATTCCCTGAGGATGTTTTCTCTTTGTTGATTACTTTATTGTCTGTAAACATCATGCACAACCCTGTAATTACTCAATTAAGCAAGTGAAAATATGGAACATACCCCTGTTACCAAGCCTTATCCAATAGGAATCTTGCCCACGTATTAACAAGAATATATTCCAAACTATAAAACATAGGGATCTATTTATTTCTGAAGATACTAGAAGGCAAAAGTTAAAGATTTATTGGGTAGTTCTGCCCCTGTGACAAGGGTAGGAAGTCTTACTAATAGCAGCTGAGAATTAGATTATTTTTATTCCTCAGTGCTACCTGATATTTAGAATTATCACCTAAAAAGATAGAAATTATTATTTTGTCTGCAAATACTTTATTTTAATGAAGATATTTAATAAGCTGCCAAAGCAAGAACCTGTAGCTGGTCACCCTTCTGAAGAATATTTGCTACCTTTTCTTCTTAGAGGACACACCACCTTTCGTGTCCATTTTATTATATGGCTCTTATGTTTATCTTCTATTTAGGAGTTAGGCAGAATCTTTCTGCAGACCTAAGAAAGATGAGCTTTTTACTCACACTGCATCATTCCACAGGTCTTGCTCCAACTGAGATTTACCTTCTCTTCCTCTTTTGCAGCAGGCAAGAGCATAATTAGGTAAGAGAGGCTATTAGCAGAGGATAGAACTAAGCATCCTTGCATAGGACAAGAGCTCTTCTGCACAAACAAGCTCGCTGGAATAAGCACAAGTCAATCTGCAACTGCACCTAATGAAGACTGGTAGACTGCAAGTCCAAGCACAGTATCCACTGTAGGTCAGGATGCTTCTCACTTCCACTCAAGCTTATCTCTGTGAGCCTTAAAAAGCAGAAGGCTGTCTCAGAGCACAGATCTAGTCACCTTTTCAACATCACCAGACGATCTCATCCTCTGATAAGCTCCTATTATAACTGCTGTTATTAGGACACTTTTTTTTTCTTCAGTCATCTAACTCTTTTTGGTAACACTCATCTTGTTGGACCAGTACTTGCCCTGAACTCGGGCCATGCTGGTAACCGTTGGTAGAAATGGGCAGCACTCTTGACTGTCTCAAGTAATACTGTATGCATTTGTCATTAGGCAGAACCTTGTGCTTCTTGACATTAAATACCGTGATCTGAGCTACAAAATAACACAGCAGCAGAAGGCCTTGACTTTATCCGAGTTGCTTGGTAAGCAGATGGGTAATATTTATTTATTGCTGATTAATATTTAATCTAAAAATAATACTTACAAACAAAAACCTAAAATCAAACAAAACAAACAAGCAAACCTGGGGTTTTTTATTCTCTCCCCTCCTAAGTCATAGCCTACGCGGGCTTCTAAACAAAAAGCAACACCAGTTATATTAAAATAGGAATAATGACATCTGCCTCATGGCCATTTTTGATACTGTTGCCTCTCATTTCATTAAAGAATCCACAGTACAGACAGCAGCTGAGAGCAGGAGTTTATTTTGCCACTGCTTTCTATCAGACACAGCTCTGAAGAATAGCGAAGTTTATGCGAGCTGGAGGAGAAAGGGAGAACATGGGGAGGAGAAGCAAGAGAATGGTTAAAGAGGCACGGAAATAGGAAGTATTTTAGGTATCGGATCCACAGCAGGATGTGTTGTACTTGCTTTGTTTAGAATTTTAAGAAACACATTCATCTTCTCCAATAAACATTCTTAAGAATATTAATTCTGTTTTCTTAAAGTGATGGATTGTGGGTATTGAATTTATTTAACACTTGAACCTGGCAGGGTTTTGCTTGCTTGCTAGACTAAACCAAATGCTTCGGATGACATGTGTTTACTTCCTTCTGTTGCAGCTGATGTAGGTGGCCAGCTTGGACTGTTTTGTGGTGCCAGCATGATTACAATCATAGAACTGCTTGAGTATATTTTCACTAACTTCTGTTGGATGTGCATCTTTCTTCTGTTGAAAGCTCCTGAAATACCTCAATGGAACACTCCAGCCCAGAACCAACCAACACAGAAGGAAAAAAAGAAGGGAATACAAGAATGTTAGTGGCTTGGAGAAGCACAAACCAAATTGTTTCTGCAACTTCCCTTCCTTTAAGATACAAAAGGAAACGAGCATTTTTGCATGGCTTATCCTTATTCTTCCTGCTTCTTTCGTCGCCTAGAACCATTTAACTGTGCTAAATAACTTTCATGAGTGAGCTTTCAAAAGTCTCACTTCTTTCCTCTTGTAAAAAAAAACCAAAGTAAACTTTACCTAAACTTTTCTTCCAAAGAATTACCACTTTTTTTTTAAATAGCATAGCAAGTGATACCAAGATACCACCTGATTTCACATTTCTGACCCAGTTTTATCCTCTGAGTTTTGAGTGCCAAATTAACACACACAAATTTAAGCACCATAAAGGTGGATCATGGCTGAAAAAGTAGATTCTTTATTAACAATGAAGTCTTTGCCAGTAGGGTACCACGGTTACATGATCCAGTGAAGGATATCCTAACTTAGCCTATCAGACTTCTACAGTGGGTTACCTGTTTGTCTGAAACACAACAAAAATTAATTCTCTTTACTCTGGAAACTACCAGAGAAAACCACGAGGCATCCGAGTGATTGGCAGGTGGGCAAACATAGGCCAAATTCAGCATTTAACCATAGAACACCAGGTTGGAAAGGACCCCAAGGATGATCTAGTCCAACCTTGCTTGGCAAAAGCACAAATCCACACAAGATGGCCCAGTACCCTGTCCAGCCAAGTTTAAAGAGTGTCCAATGCTGGGGACTCCACCACTTCTCAGTCTCACGCTGGAGATTATTCTAGCTGATTGTCCTTGTGAAAAAATGTCCTCTGTGTCTACTTGGCATCTCCCCAGGAGGGACTTGTACCCGTTACCCCTCCTATTTCCATGCGGCTCCTTGAGAAAAGGGAATCTCCACCTTTGTTGCAGCCATGGTTTAAATACTGAAACAGGGTAATGAGGTCTCCCCTAAGCCTTTCTTTTCTCAAGGCTGAACAAATGCAATTCCCTCAGCCTTTCCTCATATGGCAGACTTCTCAGACCCAGGTCTTCCTGAAGGGTGGCTCTCCCTTCCAAAGCATTCACTCCCCCACTAAGTCATGAAAGATTATTATGAAGACTGAAGTCATCATCTAAGTTTTACTAAAATTCAGAAAGAGTGAGAATGTTTTGGCTTTGGTGCTGAATCAGGCATCCTGTACTTATTTCTTTGCAAGTGTTCAGAAAATTTCTCTGCTTTCCTACATCTGTGTGGACCTACTTTTTTAGGAACAGCTTTGGTGATTAAATAAAATTCCAAAGCTGTGTAATAGTGTAGGGCAAATAGACTCAATCCCCCTGCAAAGGTCATACAAGAAGCAGCTGAATTCTTTTTCAGTACAACATCTTAGTAAACAGCGGCATCATTTAAAATGGGAGAATGAATAGGATGGGATAATTTCCCTTTATGCAAGGGTATTAAACTCTGTATCTTTAATACGTTTCTTTCTTTGTAATAGGTCTCAGAATACAATTCTGAACAAGTCCATGCTTAACCAAGCCTCCAGCCATAGGCTGTCAATCAGAGCTTTGGAAAGTGCCAAAGAGAGACTGGAGGGAAACCCTTTAGGAGAGGTAGACACAAACCAGTCTTCTAAAAGATGCACCCAAGACTGCATGATCACAGATGATCCTGATTTGAAGTACTGACTTCTATACAATTAACTAACTACACATCATGGTAACAGATACCTGTTTATTTGAACTTGAAGACCGTTGTCTAGATTTCAGACTAGCACCACACAGACTTCGCTAATCAAAACATTCTTCATTGGAAAGCTCACAAAGGCTACAATATTATCCCTCTGGAATCACTGCTCCCCATTTAGTATCTGGGCTCTGAAATGCTCAGACTGCCCAGGAGCAGCCTCTGCATTCTTAAAGAATATCAATGCTGTGCCTGAAACTCCAGAGGAGCAATCAGCCGTGCCCTAATTCCCACTATTCTTCCACCATCCGGCCAAGTTCACCGCCTAGCAGTAAATTAGTTTGCACAAAGCAAGCAGTAAGTGTCCTTACTGAGCAGCCTTAGGGTTAGAAGCAAAGCAATGAAAACACTGCCATTTGGCCATCACTGGCAACAGCTTCCCTTCGAGGTAAGCCTTAGGATGAGTGACTCAGGAAGTGGTTTTGCTTCCTAGAAAGTGATGCCTCCTTGATTTTACTCCTCAGTATTTGCAGGCTCGAGAGACCTTAAGGTTTCCTTAAAGGTTTTTGCTCCATTCTTTTTTATTGCTCATTTCTGCTGCTCATTTTCTCCCCCCCATCACCAAGTACATGCACACTTGAAACAGCAGCTGTACAAACCTTCTGTCTAACCCCCCTATCCGAGGTGTGTATTGGCCAATGCAGATGAAGAATGGACAGAACAGAGCAATCATACTGCAAGATTTCTCTAAAGATTTCCCCCAGCTTCAGTCTGGAGCTGTGGAATTCTTAATCCAGAGGAAATTATAGTTTTGGAAGTAGCAATCCGATATTATCTGGCTTCCAGATAAAAAGAAAAGCAGAAGAGAGATTAAACATAGCGATCTAGCACACCCTGTATTTCAGGGATGAAAATGTTTTGTAGCTATGCACCATTGTGGTTGGAAGGGACCTCTAGAGATCATAGAGTCCAACCTCCCTGCCAAAGCAGGATTTGTTTGTTTGCTTCCACTATTAAGGGCTAAATATAAGAAGGGCAGTATTGTTTTAGTTTAACAGGACCAAACCAACTTTTGCTTACTCCACTGACCCTGGACAAGGGCAGCTGAAACCACTGCTCGGTTACAGATTCCTCTAACATTCTGCTCAGAAGGAGCTCTGAAGAATGCACAAAGACCGGTGTTTTGCCCAAGGTCAAGTGACAAAATCAGATGGCTTTTCTCAGCGATGGCTTGTGATGAGATTATATAAAGCAACTGATTCCCCAGCAGAGCTCAATACAGAAAGTGTGCTGTGCAGCAGAGCAGAGTTCGGGTGCTTTTGTATTTGCTGTGTGACTACTGTTCTGTTACAGTAACAGAATTTGTTAAAAATAATAAAATATTTGGCTTTCCTGCATAGCTGAAGATGATCCACCTATATGAGCATCAGAAGCAAGGGATTCTAAGGGTTCAATCACAATCATCTCCCAGTTTGGCATTACTTTACTGGTTGTTTGCTTTTTCTTTTGACAAGTGCACGTCCATACTCACACACAGCTATCAGCAAGCTATTCCAATGTTAATCCTAACAATGAAAGCAGAGACATGACTGGCAAAGCAGATCAGAGTATCAAAGTAGCTCCCTGTAGGGGGAAAACAGCTTTATCATCTACCAGACACACAACCTGCCATGACAGTGGGGTGGGGGAAGGTTGAAGGCTGTTAGAGATTTGCATCGCATCTTTTGTCAAGTTTCTTCAGCTCATTTCCTTTCTTATCCCAACTAAGATATTTCACAAGACCACTACGGTGATGTGCGTGTCAGACATCTCCAAGAGGGCCAGAAAGTAAGGATTTATTCAAGGAGAAATTGTAACTTTGGCCAGGAAATGGGCCTGGCACTTTGGCAAAGCAAAATGAACATGGCAAAACCTGTATGGGAGAAGGCTCAGGCTTCTGCACCGCAGATTAATCCATTACAGCAGCTCACCAGTAGATGCCCCACTTACCTTAGGCATCTCTTCATGAGCCTTCTCGTGCACGAAGTCGATTTCTCAGCATCTACTGTGGAATCATTCAGTATAACTTAGACTATTTCACTCTGATTAGTGCTGTATGGGCCGGGGACATAACAATTAGAAAAAGGAAGACTTGTACACAATATATGAAAAATGTGGGCTGCACACGTGCCATAGAACATGCAAAGACTTCATTAAAACACCAAATTTGCTTCTGATGCAATTAAACTCAACCTGTATGCCTCCCACAATGACTCCAATCTTAATGCAGTTTCTATAACTGATACTCCAAATAACTTCAGCTAAGAATTTTGATAGAACCTCTCTTCTTGGGGTTAACCAGCAGGTCCTTGCATGCAGTAGATGACAAAGAAAACATGTTCAGAAAGCCTGATGTGACTTCTACCTAGTAGGACTAGCCCTGGAATATTTTCCTGTTGGTCACTTGGCCTTCTATGTTCAGAACCCTGAATGAATTCTTAACATTTTTAGCCACGAGCTGTAGGACTAATATTATTTGTTACGGACTTGATCCAGAGCTCAGTGGAAATTTTCCAACCTAAGAACACCAAACAGCTTCAGACTACGTCTGTGTAAATTTACAGTTCAGTTACAGATTGTGCATGCTCTAGTCTGGAAGTATCACTTCACATCTTGATCTTTTCCTGCAGTTTGAATAAATGGAATTTTTTGGGATTGTTTTAGTTCCAACTTTTGAGCAACGTATGAATAAAAGTGGCAAACAATGCCCCACATGAAACAAACCAGATGTGAGAGAAAAAACCACAACTAATGGGAAAACCATCATAAAGTGTCTATTTTAAGACTAACTGTAAGAAGCTTTTCACTGTTGAAACATGAAAATCTAGCAAACTACAAGAGGGGAAAAAAAAAAGGCAACACTGTTACCAAGAGGCCTACATAATTGCTAGCAAAACCTGAGGAAAACAAAGAGATGAAGTCACATGGTGCAGGAAGCCACCATATTTTAGAGAGTTCCTTTTCCCTGAAGAGTAAGTTGCTCTTCACTTTCAAATAGCCCGGTGTAGACAAGAATTCCACTGTCTGGAGTACTTCACAAAATGTGGACCCTGTTCCAGAGGTCCTTCAGCCTTAGAAAACTGTAAAGCATCTGTCTCTTTCCCCAGCTCAAAACAGCAAATCCAAAGTGGCAAAGTGATGTCATTTTAAATGGTCAGATGGGAAAGGGGGGTAGGTAAATGAGGTAGGTTTAGGGTCAGGCACGGCACTAGATGGATGACAGAACAGAGTCCACCTTGGACACCAGCCATTGAAGAAGAGAGCTTGACCCTCGTGATCTTCAGCTTTACACTGAATATGATGGATATGGGATGGAATTCTTCGATGGCCAGTTTGGGGTCACCTGCCCTGGCTGCTCCTCCCTGCAGGTGCAGCCTTTACTTTCTGCACCCCCAATGCAGTACACAAGATAGAGCAGCGACCTTGGTCTGCAGAGGAGCAAGTATAAGCAAGAGCCTTTCTGCACACTGTAAACATCAGGCATTATCCCTGCCAGAGGCAGAGAGGGTCTGCAAAAACATGCTGTTAAATTCATGAAGCGCAGTTTGAAGAGACAGAGTTGAAAAGTAACATCAGTGAACAGAATTAGTTCCATCCTAACTCATGCCAGGGCAGTAGGCAACGGCTATCACCTGTTCCCTCCTTCCTACTGCTCACAAAGAAAGCTTCAATGTATTAACATAAACTAAACTGCCTAAGCAGTGAGAGCACAGCAGCACTGCCATAGCCATGGGCATGGCTCTGCCCCCGAGGTGAGCTATGCACATGGTGTGTGAAGATGACAGGTTGTGAACGGTGTTGAATGGCCCCATTCCCTGCCACCCAGTCTTCTTGGTAAGATTTTTGAGGGTGCTTCAGCAAATAGTCATGTAAGCTCAGCTAAGATCACTCTCAGTCATTGGATGATAAGGTTTAGATCCGAATTTGAGAACAATCTGTTCATTCTTTATTGCTGATACACAAATGAATTCTCTCTAGTTGGCATTGCCAGTTTCTGCATGTTCTGGGAGAAGTTTTCAGCACAAGAAGGCAAGAAGAGAATTTTGGCAGAAAATTCTGTCTGGAAGTGAGGAATAGTATAAGCAAATTAATAACTGCATTGAATCCCAAAGATACAGCCAACAGAGGGAATAATCTCCTTGGGAAAAAGACAGGGGGAGTTTCCGAGAGAAGAGCAGGGTATTTCTTATGAACCATACCTCTCCCTGGCAGTGTCACATCTCTGAGGAAAACCAAAGGGCTGAGGATCCAGTCTCCCAAACCCCAGGCATTTGCCTTCTTTCTTAACCTCCATGTCTTTCATAACACCAAGCAGAAAAATATACCTTCTAAATACAGAACCTGCTCCTGAGATTGCACTTGGCAATGGACTTAAGCTCCATTAATTCCTCCTTACAGGAGATTTCATCACAACTCTCACGGATTCAAGTCAACAAATAAATTTCAGAATTCAGCTGCATAATTCTGTCATCACTTCCTTGATAGAACAAAGAATATAAACACTGCCACAAAGTGATCATGAGTTCAAAACAGCCCCAGGGTGCCCTGTAAGGAAAACATGCAGCAGTCACCTATCCGTAGGGATTTCACTAACAACAAAATCCTTTGCAATAGTAGTTAAAGCCAAATTCTGGAGGGTTATAGCAAGGATAAAATTTGACCACTTATCTTTTTGGTCTCCCTGCCTGGATTTATAAACACTGTGTTACCCAAAGACTCTCTCCTTTCAGTTAAACAACTGAAAAAGATTGAGAGTTAGCTTTTGAGACTGTTCAGCAGCCAGCCAGCAGGACAGAATGGCTGTCCCTCTGAGAAAGCTACAAGGATTCATTTATATCGTGTATGCTGACTGCATGCATTTGGCTTTATGTGACTAAAAGCAGATTAATGAAATAAAGCATATACAGGACGATTAAATTAAAATGAATGCAGAGCACACATGCATCAACAGATGATTATTTGCCTTAAGGAGCACAAGGGACAGCAGAACAGACAACAGATGCCAGGCAGCTCTCAGACCCATAAAACAAAGCAATTTCTTTGGCCATACTTACAGGACTGCTTAGTGCCCAACTTCTGTTCCTCTTTGACTAAAAAAAGAAAAAGCAGCAGCACTGGTTTGCACTGAGGGGGGAAGAAAGCCCTCAGCAAAGGCCAGAGCCTCCAGCACTTTACATACCAGCCTCCCTTGGCCAGGTCCCCTACACCTCCAGAGCCCCCCTCCCTCTGCTACAGGACAAGAGGGGTGCACCCACCATACAGCCCATGGAGAGAAGCCCAGACCAGCCCTAATGCTCAGGGCATCAAGTTCCCTTTGTCCTGTGGCCTCCTGGTTATGTGTTGCACCTGTCCCCAAAGGTGGAAACAGGTATCAGTGAAAAGCCACAGCTGTGCTTAAAGCTACTCCCTGGCTGCCCTGTGTGCTGGTGGGTAGGGGTTATCCCTTCCATCACCTAATTTCCTGCTCGGGTCCCTATTCCCTGACTGCTACTAAACTCTTTTTGTGCTGAGACACGCACTGTGACAGAATTCACTCACTTGAATGTCAACTAGAAGAAAGCTGCTTTTTGTTTGGTTTGGTTTTTGGTTGGTTGGTTGTGGGTTTTTTCCTTGGTGTTGTTTTGGTTTGGTTTTTTTTCCCAGGGGCAGGGAGTTTTCCAGCATGTGTTTGTTGTTTAGGAGCAGGAGATGTCCCAGTCTGATCCAGCTACTGTGGTTAGTAACACTAATGACTTTGGAATGGTTTCAAGTACAGTGAGCAAGTAAAACAATTCTGATAAATGCAGCACAGAGTTCCTATCTGTGTTATTGAGATGCATAGAAGGGAAAGGGAGAGAAAGAAGCTAGGATTCTTTAACATCAGTCCCATTAGTTTGTCCACATTCTCATAATTAAAGATTACACAGTAGTCTGAAGATGGCAGCAGCATAAACAGAACAGAAGCATCAGATTTAGGGGCTTTTGACATAGTCCAGGTATGAGCACCGGTCTGGAAATATTTCACTTGTCTTCATAGAGCTTTTTCTGCATATTCACCAGAGGGCTGTGGTCAAAATGAACATAAAGCACAGAAACAGAGGTGTAAAATGGACTACCCTACGTTGGAAGCAATACCATTGGTCGGTAGAAACTGGAAACTCCCAGCAGAGTAGCGAGTGCTCAAAAGCAGAAGCCACTCCTGAAGCACTTAATGAGTTCATGAGCTCTTTCTAAAAACTAACCCCATTCGCAGAGCAGATGAAGGCATCACGGTCATGCTAAATGTGACTTTGTCTTGCAGCAATGCTGCAGCTGTCACACGTCCCCGGTTTCATGGGGGCATCAAAATTCACTGCTACCCAGGTGGAAATGACACAAAAAGTCTTCTATGAGAAACTATGCATGAAGTACAAAATGCAATGTTTAGAAAGATGTGGCAGTATCGTTTCTTTGGCTTGGAAGTCTTAATTAAACCAAATAATTGTATCTTAAAATAGGATCTGCTTTGTAACAAGTTCTGATTGATTGCAAGACACCTTTCTTCAAGGAGCTTCCTGTAAAGGTAGTTACAGGAATATTGTGTGCTGCTCGGGAAAGGTTTCACTCATTTATCTCGAACTGGGGTTGTTACATAACCCTGTTATTACAGAATCCTTACTAAAAAAATTACCAAAGATCAATGGTGTTTTAACCATTGCAGATGCAGACACTGGAATATTTTATCTTCATTTTCAACAGTGGGTTATGTTGCATCCTTTTACACGTGACAACTGTTACAATGCAAAGTAAGCGACACATTCGTCAGAGGCAAAACATCTGGTTTGTGTATTCCTGAAGTAAAATGTCATGAACCATGCGATGTATGTCTTTAAAATAACATTAGTACTGCTTGGGCTTGATGAAATGTTAAACCGACGTCTGAAGTTCAAAGCAGAGCTAGAAGAAGTCACGAAGGCAAAGGCTTGTGATTTTCTTGAGGGTGGGAAGGGCAGGCAGGGGTAAGATGAGAATTTGGAGCTTAGTAAAAACCAAAGCAATTAACCAAAAGGATGGACAGTGTCTCTTGACATTATCTTGTCAATACTTATGGGTGTCAACAGCGTGGGCAGAGATTCTTCTGAATGGTGCCCAGTGACAGGACAAAGGGAAATGAGCACAAACTGCAACACAGGAGGTTCCTTCTGAAAATGAGGAAAAACTTTATGTTCGGGGTGAGAAAGCACTGGAACTGGCGGCCCAGAGAGGTTGGGGAGCCTCTGTCTCTGGAGGGATTCAGACCCCACCTGGACACCTTCCTCTGCAACCTGCTCTGCATGAACCTGCTTTAGCAGGGGGGTTGAACTAGATGATCTCCAGAGATCATTCCACCCTTGGATGACCAGTTGGAGACTGGTAGTGTCTTTTCTGCTGGGGTCAGGGTAAAACAAGGTCCCACTGTTCCTTTTTCCCATGCTCTTATAGCATGTAATACTTTCCCTTTTGCAAGATTAATGCAGGTTCAGCTGACCATCTCATTGCCTCCCTTTAGGTTTCAGCCGAGGAAAGGTAGGATTTAATTTTCTACACTGTGTTCCTCCATCCCGTTTCGTTACAATTTTACAAGGGGAAGTGGCATTTTTCACATGGAGAGTATTGCTCATCCAGGTGGTGTTACAGTGGGACATACAGGTATCTCTCTGCTCTTTTTTTTCTCTTTTTCCCCAGGGCACTGTCTCATTGGACGTAGAAAAAGTATTCCTGTTAATTGCAGAAGGCAGGGAAATAAGTTTTTGCTCTCATGTTGGAGGACAGACAAAGGGAATCTGAACTCATGCCCTGCACCTCTGCCAGCTGCACTGCCATTACCTCAGGATGTAGCAACAGCAGGAGAAAATATGAGCCCCCTGCAGCATTTCATTAGACAGCGTGACATCATCTGACACAGAACAGGCTCATCCATTAGACAAGAGGAACAGAAAACCCGGGGACTGGCAGCTGTGCCAGTGAAGAGCTACCCAGTCAGGTTTATTGGTTCACTGCTGTGGGATCTGACATGTTGCAGCAGCTCTTGCGAGTTCTTTCTGAACAATTTATTTTTAGTTTTTAGCCTGTTGAGGCCAGAAAGGAAGAAAATAAGAAAAGGCATCAGTGTTTTTTTTAAGTGCTGTGTTCACTTTGTCTCTTTTTGATAGGCTATGGCACTCAGAGAGTAACATTTCCTACTGCTGCAGCGTGGTGGCACCAGGGAAAACCGTGGCTCAAATACAAGGAAGTATCATAGATGAAATGTGACATAGCTGGGAATGCCAGAGACAGTGGAAATTGTCTCCAGCTGTAGTACTGCCTTTTCCAACTGAAAATACAAGCCAACATTTACCCCCAGTTACCACAGCAGGAAAATGGATCACGCCCAATATTGAGGGTTAATAAAACCCATCCCAGGACAAGTATTTCATAAACAAATGTTGACTTTTTCTTAGCATCTCCACAATAAACCAGCAACTAAGTACAGCTTAAGAATGAACATCTCCAGTTTAACAATGCAAGTACACCAAACATTACATTTACCCAGTGCAAGCTGCAGATGAGAAAACAATCTTTGCAATCCTAGACTCTTTTTGATCAGTTGAGTTGGAGCTCATGTGTTGTTCCCCCCGTCCCTAACCAGAGGTAGGTTGATTTTTCACATGGTTCATTACAACACTGTGCTCACAGTGATGTCAGGGCTGCAGCCAGCAATACTCAACTCAAACAGGGGGTTATTTCTTGCCCTGTAGATTTTGTGGTTGGTTTTTCGGGGGTTTGTTTGGTTTAAGGGGGGTTGGTTGGTTGGTTTTGGTCTTGTTTTGTTATTTATTTTTAAACAAAGGCTCAAGGACTATGGACTTAATTGGTTTCCAGTTCAAGATTATTATTAAAACCAGCTAGGAACTATGAACACTTTCAGCCTTTTGTCTGCACCCAGCTAATTTCTGTCATTTTCATCACAAGGCAGTTGTTTGAGCACTAGACAGGATACCACACTTGGCAAAGTGTAAAATCTATTCTGGAAGGCTAGGGTGACCCTGAGAACACCCAGCCCATTAACAAATGTGTGCCAGCACTGGCTGAGTGCTGCGACTTCATAGACCCTCATGACACAAAATTATTTCTCTTGAAGCAGCATAACATCTTTACCAGGTGCTTTATATAGAGAGAAATCCCCATAATCCTCTCTGAAAAAAAAACAGTAACAAAGGCAATATCAACCTACTGCTGGATATGTAGAACAGTCTGCAATAAAACCTTTGTAACAGAGAACACACATCTTTTTCCCATAATAACAATCACTATTTGTTCTTATATTTGGTATCCCCAAAACAGTCCCATTGGCAGAAAGACCTGACAGTGATGGGGGTGCATGAAATAAGAGTTTCAGACACTCCCCCAGGCAAGAAAGGCTCTTGTCAATTGGAAAATAATAACGTGGTCCCTGTCACTCAAATAAACCAGGACTGTAACATCCCTTTATTTGGGGATGATAAGCCAACACAGAGACTGACAGAATTCATTTACAATAGCCCGTAAGGTCCCATTTGTCCCACTATACTGACTGCTTGAGCAGTGCCAAATTCTCTTCAAGTTTCACACTGCTACAACATGCTGACCCAACTTTTTGTTTCGTTTTTTAATGTGCAATTGCTCTGGAAATGCATTGAAATAACCATTTTACAGTTTGGGACAGCGTACACAGCTTGGCTGCAGCACTCTCAGGTGTTTATTACTTAGATTTTACTAGAGTTCTGTTCAAAGAAAAGGTTCTGGAGCCTCAGGCTCCACCGAGCTCTCATTCACATCAGATGATAGCATATCCCTTCCTATCTCCTTCTTGTGTGTGTGACTCTTTCCAGCGTGAGCTTGTTACTACTGAGCTACGTTCTGTACTACCACCTACACTGAACACCGTAACCATGCCATGAAAAAATCTCACGTGACCTAACTGGTTTTTGCACTTTTGTCTTCATGACTCCTTCCTGGAGGCCATCCTTTGTATGTATATGTATTTAACTATATAAATATATATATGAAGATAAGAGCTACATTGACTTTCCTGGGTGCTACTAACCCACTGCTGCCACTGCTGCCTTTGTGAGATAAGAATAAAACCACGTAACGGTTCCTCTCAAAACAACCACAATACAGCCCAATGGCAGCAGGGTGGATTAACAGTCTCCTTGGCAATAGTTTTTATTACTGTACCCAGGGCTAAGACACATGCAGCTGTCTCCTGTTCCTACACACCTATGGTAAAGGTGAGCAGAGAATCCCCATATGCTACAAAATTTCAGTGCGCATTCAGCTCGACTCAGTGGACCAACAGAAATCACAGCGATGCAGATAAAGGCCACTGCTTTCATGAATAATTACACCATCCAATCTGGGGGTGAGGGAGAAATGCCATTCATCTAAGACCATTACAGCTAAGCTGCTGCTGGATACAGGAGGCAAAAACCCCTGAACCCTGAGCTGTGCAATAGCTCATTACAGCAACTGGAAAGATTACAGCTGAAGTCCTGACTTGAAGCTGCTGACTTTGTGCTTTCCAGCTACATCCCAACTGTGGCACCTGTAGATGAGTTTGCCAGAATAGCAATGTTTGCAAGCCCACACTCTCCTAACAGAAAACAGATTTTTGCTTGTGTAGCTTATTGCTTGGTCTGTCCCGGTGTGTAACTTTTTAGAAACATATATGGAGTTAAAACCAGAAGAAGTATTCCCATTTATTGAAGCTGCAAAATAATTTTCAAGTTATTCTTCTTTATAAAGCCTTTCTAGTTCCTAACCATGCACAGTACTGCAACATTTGAAATTCTTTTTGTAAGTAAAAAATGCAAGAACAACTGTTGTGATAATATAATAAATAAACAGCCAAATGACTGTGTCATTCATTGTTTATCATTCTGGTTTCTCCCCCCAGATCATCAAACATGAAATGATGTGCCCAGAAATGCTATGTCTTCTCACCAAAGACAGGATTTATAATTTTTACCTTATGGCATACAAACATAAATGAAAATTGACTGCATAGGTCTCCTAACTTGTAACATCCCAACAGAGCCTGTGAGAAGCGTATTGGTGATTAAAGAGAACACACAATATTAATACAACTCTCTTACTGTGCTAGAATTGGTAGTATTCTTGCTAAACAGTAAACACAGGTATTTGCCTGCCCAGACACATTTTTTTTAAATCAAGTTTTGATAGAATTCCACATGGGCAAGGTCAATTAAAAGATTAACTTCTAAAAATATGGGCCATATTATCAAATGGCCTCCTCGGTCGTGGAGATATTTATAATGGAACCTTTAAAGGTTGGCACTGAGAGCATTGTAAGCTTGCCTCGAGATTTCCTGAAACCAGGAAGAGCCCTGCTGCTGTTCTTCAAGCCCTGTATTAGGGAAAGAAAGGAGTATGTTATCCAACAATCACACTACTCAGCTGGGCATTGTGGAAGCCAACTGCAGTGCCAACTTGAAGGCAGCAGGAGATTCCCCTGCAAAGCCCCAGCCTTAGTTAATAATACTCCAGAAACCCAATTTTTTTTTTTACATATCTGAATTCAAAGGAAAGCATGTGACCCAGCAGATTACAATCAAATCAGTAGTCCATAATTTGCAATTTCAATGCTGCTTTCCCCTTTCCTCTCCTTGTTGCAAATAAACCAGCTGCATTTGTAAACACCTTTGAAAGAGACCTTGCTAATTATTCTGCCTCGTGTTTCAGCTTCTACTGAAAAAGTTAATCACTATAGTTCAATAAAAGAGGGAACACAGCACGCATAAAAGGATTAAATACCTGCAGAACTGTTATCTGAGAGTAATATTTAACCAAAGTATAACTTTAGTAGCTGAATGCAGTATTGCAGACCAGTTTTAGCAATAAAAGTGGGTACGTGCCTAAATCATACTGGTCTGCTTGGGATAAGAAGCTCTTGTATGAATACAACACATAGACTGTTATTTTAGTGCTTTAAGAAACTGAGTAGTTTATCAGGACCTCGAATACTTTGAAATTATTAAGAAGGCAAAATATAAACCCAGAGCATTATTTGAGTTTTCTGGCATGCCATCTTCTATCAGCTTGAAGCGTACCACGGAAACTTCTGTTGCTTCACCTCCATTTGGACAAATTATGTCAATGCATGTATGTCAACGCAGGGCTGTCCCAAATTCCATGTCTTTAGGAGTCACCCTTGGGGTTTTGGTGAGCGTGATCAACTTTCAGGGCCAACTGCTGCTGTGTAGGGTGAGGGCAACCTCTCACGGAGCGCTGGGAAGCGTTGCTGTCCGGCGGTGGGTCCTCATGTCCAGTGCTTGGGTGGTATTGTACAATCTGCTCAAAGGGTACGGTGAGCAATTGTGGATTGGTAAATATGGCCCAAGAATTTCGAAGGACTGTATGAATTTTTGTGACCTCCTCTAGTGTTTTTGGAGCATTAATCTACACGGCTTGAACCCGGAGAACGTGATCCATTGACATGAATGGGGGAGACTCCTGGAGATTTGCAAACATTGGATAAATGGATAACATGGGATAATTTTTTGAAACCTGGACTTCAAATAATGGGATGGAGAACCTACTTGTTTTGTACCAAACAACGAAATACAGCTTTCACTAAAAAGAAAATCTCAACATTTCTGTCAGTGGAAAAAATAATTTATTGCAATTTCTTTTGCACATTAACAAGAAACATTTACACACATCTATTCTGTGCTGATGCAGTATACTAGATATAGACAATCTTTATACACAAAGTAATTGCACTATCTTATTTTATAATGCAGATATTCAGAAATTACCCATCAGATAAAATGGATATTATTCACATTAAAATGAACCTCGTCCACTTTTCCTATCTGTACCAATACCAGCAGATAAAAGACACTGTGTCCCCTCACAAGCTTTACATCCCTTAATTATGCCATGATGCCCAGAACATTATCAGGTCCTCCCAAGGAATAAAATAAGATAATTTCTGAAATTAAAGAGACCAGATCAAAAGGCAACCATGACAACCATGTCCCGGAAGGTCACATGCCTGGGGGCTCCATGAGAAAAGAACCAAAGCACTACAGGTGGTCTAAAATTAGCCAGCAATCTATTAATAACATGACAACTTTAGTTAAGATAAATCAATGAGAAACACACTGCAAGAGAACAGCATTTCAGCAGAATTACATCGGCACATGCTTCAAATGGCATTATCAGACAAACAACAGCCCCCTTTTCAGTACAGAGAATGTTTACATAGTGTCTACAAAGGGAAAATGCAGGATGATATCAAAAGAGGAACCTTTTTCTAACCAGGAATTAACAGTGCATCACATGTTACACACAAAATGAATGGGAAGCACGGTAATAGCAGAACTAAAGCTAATAAACAACAGCTATACAGTAATTTTCATAATGTTGCTTTCTTTTTTAGTTAGTTTTTAGGTTCACTGTTCTGCCCAACAACCAAAATAGCCATCTTTCCAGAAATGTCACTGACTCACGTAACAACTATAGTTTGGAGATGAAGATGATGATGTGAAGCATCAGACTGAAGCGGTCAGTTATGGCGTGCATGCTACTAAAGGTTACCAGGTACTACCTGGTGGTAGAAAGGCCCACATGACTGACGTGCAAAAACACATCTCCAAAAAAAAGAAAGATTGAAATACGTGCTCGTAGCAAAGGTATGAAATGTTAAGGGGGGAAAAAAAAAGGCAAGCCTGGAGGAAAATGGTGAGCAGGGCGAAAGATGATGGTACTGCACATGGCAATGGGAGAGATGGTGTGAAATAACATCCATAACTCAACCTTACTGCCTGGCACCCTATTCGGAGACAGTATTGCACCCTATCCAGCGTCCTCTTCCTCTTCCCTCAGCTCAGAAAGCATCTTGCTTTGTTTCCTTGAGTGCATGCAAGTAGAATTTGAGAAGTAAGGAATTTTCTTTGAAGAAAACACGGTGGGTCAATGCAGTGACAAAATACATTTTACAACTTGCAGCCAACATCAGTGAATAATAAAAATAAGAAAGCACAGCATAGGTAACACACGTATTTCTTCTGTATTTGTTGTACGTGGGAGCATAGCAATTCCTACATTCCCTGATGAACTACAAGCTCTGACTGAGCTGGTATTTCTATTTTGTTCTCATCAGTAAGATGACAACAAGGCAGAAGGAAAAGATGTTTGAAAGCGGGGAGTGATGTCAGTCAGACACCTGAGGCTCTCTGCAAGCTTTGGTTTTTTACAACAAATCTGTTTCCCAAGAGAGAAGCTGCACCTGAACCCCTGTTAACAATGGTAGTAATAAGCTTATGCAAGCAAGCAGAGACAAAATGAGTATCTGGTCGAAGTTGCTGTTGTTCTATGGATATATCTGATGCAGTTCTAATTTTTGCTGGAATGGTATGGAAGAGCTATCTTAACTGGAAAGAAGTAAAGGAGCAGCATGACAAGCTAACACTGATGCTCGTACATCAGGTCTTTCTCGGACGTAACTACTGCTGGTAACTTGACAGTAGAGATGCCAACTTAGGAACCAAGTCTGAGGTATGCTGAGCTGCCCCAACCCTATCATCTTCTACAGGCCTAGCAGAGAGACATCATATTTTACGTTGGTTTTATGTCTCTGTGCCAGCTGTGAAGATTTGGTCCTGTTTCCTCGCCGTATGTTCATTATCAGGCTTCAGGCTAAATTCTTATGCTGATAGATTTGCAAATGCTGAGCTGATCACTCTCTAAGGAATATAATGCTAAAGAGAATATATTACTAAGGTGAATCTATCCTAGATTTAAAGATATTGGAGGTAGAAAATTTCACAGGAGAAGAATAATCAGCAGAAGTATCTTCAGAATGATTCAAGAAATATTTTCATTTTTACTTCTGTAAGCCACTTGTCACAATATTCTGGAGTGACCTTTCAGGAAATTTACCAAGTGCCTTCTGAATGTAAGTTAACATATCATCTGTATTGTTAGGAACAGTCCCTCTGAAGTGAGTGGCACTGCACATGCCAGAGCATTGGCATGTGTACGTGTTTGAAAGGGCAGAGAGAACAAGATCCTGAAAGGAAACCCAAGACTACAACCTTGCCCAAAGCCAAGCGATTCCTGTAGGATAATCAAACACAGAAAGTTGATAATCCAGTTTCTGCTTTCGGATCAGGACTATCACAGCCTATAAAGTGCTAGAAAGAACTTGCAGAGGATCTTCAGAAGACAAAGAAAAATTGCAAACGGTTCGGAAAATCTCCAAGGACTAAAAGTCAGTTTTGAGTATGGACAGATGAAATTGTGCAGGCAGTGGAAAAGAAAGAAAAGATTAGAGGATTATATTATTTCACTTTTCAAAATCACCTCTGACAAAATTGTTGTCAGTTCCAATTACCACACGAAGGTATCTTTCTAGCCTATTCCCCCAAATTTACTACAGTTTAGAAGAGATAAATGTGATGGGAGAAGTCCTTTTGTCCATAAAAATTACCTGTGTATCTGAATTACCTGTGTATCTGAATTTCAGAATGAACAAAAACTAACAAAAATTAGAGACACTTCTTGAGTGTGCTTAAACCATCAGTCTAAAGTGCTCCTGCAAATCAGTCTGACAGTATTTCTGTCAGATTTAGTCCTGTCCCCACGTCCCCTGCTACAGAGATCGATTACTAGATGATAGCATCAGCAAGTACCTCTCAGTACTACTGGGATTAACAAAAGCAACTGTTGCACAAGAGCTCTAAAAGGAAGTATTTGCAGTATTTCAAATTCTAAACTATCTGAAGCCTGTGTTCATCTTAAACATAGGTGAGGCTGAAACAAGGAAGACACCCAACTGATTCAGTAACCCTCTGAAATTTTACATTTAGAATGTCAATGTGCACTGCTACAAATGATAAAAGATAATTTCTAATGCAGAAAAAAGTGAAAGGTGTTTAATCATAATATATTTCAAATACAACTATAGATTTGAAGCAGTGGTAGCCATGTGAAGTTATAGTTAATTTTGAGATATAATAAGAATAGAAAAGTATTATCAAAAGTGGCACGTGGAATATTATGGGAAGTAATATATACTAAAATACAGACTTCAGCAGAGTTAAAGTACAAGCTCTCCCCTGAACTTTAATACTGGGGTTTATACTGGGAGTTACCATTAAAAAGTCCATATACTTGGATACCAGTGGTAATAAAACTGGTTAACATCTCCTAAAAAGCCCAAACGATTTAACAGCTTAAATTCCCTTTTCAGAGAACATGAGTATTCAGATGTGTAATTTCCTGTGAATTATTTCAGCCAAGAGAACTAATGACTTCCATTATTTTACTCAGGAGTATTTGGAAGATTAAATGCATAAACTGAAAACTCGTTCTTTTCGTTTTACTTCAGGACAAAATTCAAGCCATGTAAATTAATTTTACCCTTTCTTTCTCCCTGTTGGCAGCTGGTAGAAGGTATGCACCTGCTCAGCTATGGCAAATAAGCTGGCATTCCATAACCTGATTATGTGCCTGCATTTGGGGCACACTTATGAGTCTAGAGCTCATTGGCTTTTAATAAGATTTTGGTTAATACATGCCCAGACTTCTTAAAATTGAGCCAGAAGCTTAAAGACCACTCAGTGCTTGAAGAGCTTTACCCTACATCATTTTGAGAAGAGCATTCAGGCCCATATGTCATTTAGGAGAAATAGTTTTCACTCTGTGTGTTTCTAACGCAAGGCCTCTGTCATGCAATAGTCCTGAACAAACAGATCCATCTGGGGTTTACAGACCACCACACACATCAGGCATCAACCTGCCTGCAAGCAGTTGCTGGCCTGTTGCTGGCCTAAATATCTGAAGGCACTCACTCACTGTAAGGAGGCAGACATGTCAGCTAAACAGAAACAGACATTATATTGCAAACTCTAGTACAGGGGAGAAATCTGTAAGAGGAGGGAGATATAAATATTTAAACATTTGGCATTCCCTCGGGGACTTTTTAAAATACAAAAAGTATTCTTTCAGGGACTGCACGAACTGCAAAGACAAATAATCAAAGGCTTTAACAAGCTGTCAAGATAGTAAACATATTAATGAAACAGTGTTGTACACAGCTCTTCATTTTCTCTAGGGAACATTTAGTTTTGCAAGTGCAAATAGATCTCAGTGGTTTAGATTAAATTTGTCATGTTTATGCCTTGTTTAAAGAAAAAATAAATTACACTCTGGTTAGTCATACCTCTGTCTCTGTATTCTTTCTGGACAAAAACCAAACCTGCATTGGTTCTTTTTTACCCTTCATAGAAACTGGTCCCCTGTACTCCAGGTGGAACTGAGGATCTGAATTTTCTGGTGTCATAAGACACCTGAAATTGAAAAAGAAAACATGTAAATGTATGTACTATGCACACATGCCATGAGCTATATAAAGTATTAACCGTGCTACAGATAGGTGAGCAAATTAACAAAAGAGGTAACTCTTATCTCTTGATCATTATTATATTTGCAGACTAATAATGGCATATAACAATGCAGTCTGCCATACAGTTTCATGAGAACTTAATACGTTGAAGGAGTCCTGCTGTTTTCAACTCCAAAGACACTCTGATGTTATGCTGAGAAAGTCATTGAAGATATCAACACCAATAAAAACACTGCATGACTCACCTGTAAGTATATTCAGAAACATTGATCTTTCCCTTCTCTCCAGTAGTTTCTGTTCTGCTTGTTAGATTGACAGTGTTTCCAAAGAGACAGTAACGTGGCATCCTTTGGCCTATGACACCTGTGACCACCTCACCAGTATGAATTCCTATTGTTATCTTTAAAGAGAAAGAATTCCAGCTTCAATATTCAAAACCTGATGCTTCTGACTACAGGCATTATGCCATTTCTAATCTATTAGAGTTTATTTTTTCCATGTGCCACTCCTGCTTCTTCAAAGCCTTGCATTTTGTGGTTTGTGTCACTTTATTTTTTTACTGTAGCAAAGCGTGGTGGCTTTGCCCCCCCAAATGAAAGAACAAACTCTGTTTCTCCAGCATGCACCACACCATGCTGCTATTATGTCCTGTGAAATTCAGAAGAGTGGAAAGGCATAGGCTGCAGTCCCATGTTTAATGGGTGCTCAGAAGATGCTGATGGTGTAGATTAAGAAAAAAACCATACTTCTCAGAGGAAACATCATGGTATTTTGCACTGAAAAACTTAAGAGACAGGACAGGGGTTTGGAGCTCATTCTTATAGCATGTTACAGTCATTGTAAAGCCCCAAATGGAACCTTCTCCCTTCTTTTCCCAGGGACAAAGTACACAGATTTAAGCTGGGTATTAGACCAGTAACATTCATGTAAATAGAAATATGCATCACACTCATTCTTTAGTTTGCTCTCACAGCCTTCTGAGGAAGGAATGTCAACGCAGCCTCCCCAGTTCTGTATTAAGACCACAACATCTTCAGAACATCCCACAAGGAGTAAACTTTCACTCTTATACATTGTTGCAGTAATTACTGCCATAACTGCTGACAGAATTGTAGTTTTCTTCTTAATGCAATATTTTCTCAGGCTGACATGAGGATCTGAAGCATTATCAAAAACATCAGTGAGGAAATATTATTGTTCTGTTAATTGAGATGAAGAAGATTCAGTGAATTGTATTGCTGTGCAATAGGCATTTGTTGATTAGACAGAAACAGACATAAATGATGGGGACCTAATCTAGTCCTTTAAAAGGTTAAGTACAATAAATACATATGAAGGTCTGGGAACTGCATTTCACATCTATATGTGAGCCTTCAAATTATTTGCAGGTATCAGTCTCAAAATCTAACAATAACCAAGCTTGCATGGACTAGGAATTGAGCATTACCTTATTTCAAAGCATTATCACCATACCAAAGAACGGGCTCTTCATTCAAGCCCACACATTTACTGACCTGTACAGGCTCACCATCCACTTGAACTTGGCCTGCTATTTCCATCATATCCAATGCCAGGTGGCAGATAGATCGTGCATGATGAATGCAAGGCTCTGGTAGACCACTCACTGTCATATACTTGTCCCCAACTGTTTCCACCTATCGATATATATAGTTTTCAATTACTTAAATATCATAGGCTGTAGGGTAGAAGAAAGGATGTAGTGCTTTCTTCAAGGCTGCTTGTCCTTTCAGATAGTTGCCCTTCACTTCCATTCACATCACCCTAATTCCTTTCATCTCTGCTTGTTACTGAAGAGAATTTATGGTACACCCACAATGTAAAAAATTTAACTGACACTGATTGTGTGAATCTGAGCCTTTCCTTTGGGGTCATTTGAGTTTCTATAGAAATCGAGCACTATGTTTTGACTCACACCCTTGATTTGAGGTACAGGGCATAAAACTGATTTCTAGTAAAAGCTAGGAATGAACCTTACATACACTAAAGCAGAGACATGCACATACATATGGGACATATATATGTATATATCTACCTGCTACCAGCTGCATCTGCAACTACACCTCGCTCCTAACGAAGGAATGAAATTCACACCGAGTAATAAATTGTATTTTACAACCAGAAGACCCGGGCATATGACTGAAAAACTTAAAGCATAGGGCCAGCAGAACCACAAACTGCTTGTGGAAGTGTTCACATCTGCTAAATGTGGAAGGAAAATTAGATATCCACCTAATGGGGGGCTGTGCAGAAATCCTGCTGAGGATTAAGGTCTTTATGCTCCTTCACACATTTAGAGATAAACAACACACTTTTCTTTGGCTGTGTAGTATCAGATAACGGAGTTCAAAGATGGAGAATGTAACTATTTTCATTAAGAGCCTAAAATCCAAAGGATAGAAAAGAGTGACGTGATAAATTATTGAAAAGTCACAGACTGAATACTTTGAAAGTCTTCTGCTTACCTTATAAACAAATGGATTCCGTCGGGAATCAGTCAGAATATCAAATCTCGTGTAAAGATCATTTAAAAGATTAACAATCTTCATGGCTCCCTCTCCAGAGGCATGTTTACTACAGAAGGCATTGAATCCAACAATGCCACTGAAAAGGATGGTGACGTTGTCATACCGCTTAGCTGGAACAGGACGCTTGTGTCTCAGCTCATTTGCCACTGATGGTGGTAAAACAGAGTACAGTAATCTGAAGGTTTAAGGGAAGAAAGCCACAAGTAAACCAGAGAGCATCTGGAGAAAGGTCTTTTCATCACCACTCTTCAGACACTCAGTACCTCCCATAGGGTTTATAACATACTCGTGTCATGAAAGAGCAATATAAAGATGTTTACTGGAGATTATGGCATTTAGGAAACAGGAACTGATTGATATCAGCATACTTAAAGCCATGACATTTCAAACAGACTGCAGGTAAGAAAGATTTCAAAAGTACTGTTTGAGGTAATTCACCAAGCAAAATCGATTGTCCCTTCACTTCTCCTAACTTTCCTTATCAGGGAAGGAGCCATCAAAATACTTGTGCCTGGAGCAGTCTAGACTGCACCTGACATTTGGCAATCTAAATTAAGAAATACCCTCTGAGGTGTTAAAAGAACATGTTCTTTCTAGACTCCAAAAGTATTGGCCCTGAATATCTCCCATACTCTTCCAAGGTTCTGTTATTTTTTGAAGAAGGTAGCTATAAATAATATATTGCTGTGACTGTTTCAGCTCAAAATCAGGATCTGGTTCTTACGTGTCTGTCTTTTTCTTTTCATCTTCCAATGCACGCAGTGTGTGCTGCAATCTGTCAGTGAGGATCTCAAGCTCCTGAGTCAGTTTGTATTCCTCTCTGAACTGCTCTCCCAAAAGAACTAGATCACGAGTAGCATCATGCAGTGGAATATCACTCAGATATAAACCTCTTCTGGTCAAATCATCCAAGTTCATCACACTGTAATGTGGAGAAATATATAATAATATGGGTATCATGACACCTGACAAAGGGTTTTTTCATTTAAAACACAAATGAACAGCAGAGGCTTCCGAATAACAGGAGAAAGGTTATGCTTCTGAACTTGTGATGAGCTGTACAGAGCATCTCCTCTATGAAATACCTTATTTGTGTGCATTCATCTTAACACCCGGCTCTTGATTTTTGCATTCAAAACCAGAATTCTCACTGATGAGTTCACTGAACATATGAAATGTACATCCTTCAGCACACAAATAAAAATGAGATTATGTTAAGGGAGCCTCTTCCTTTTCTGCCTTCATCCACTCGCTCCCTTTTACACGGATTAATTTGTCATGGCTGTGTAATCTGATGTGTTAGCTCAAGATACTCTCAGCTAAAGAAGCCCTCCATTCAATCCTCCATTCCAACCACTTCTTTATAATCACCACCACTCTATCACATTAAAACTACTGCAAAAATACCTGAATCCACTACTCTTATATATGTTCTTACATTTAGTAATTGTAAAATGAGTATCGATACTGTAGAACTCTTAAGGTTTAAAGCACCTTGGGGAACAAAGAAAGAGAATGCTGTCTGCTTCAGGCAAGTAGATCATTTGCCCTTTCAGGCGTAAGCAGCTGATTTCTGTGCCAGTCAGTTCATCTTCACACTCCAGCTTTTCCACATCCAACAGCCCCTCCTGGTGACAAAAAGTCACAATTGTATCAGATCAATGGTAGGCTGTTACGCAGCAGGCTACGTACCTAGTGTCTTCACCACGAAGGCAGGCAGAATGTTCGATTAGTTTTACAGCCTGTATTCAAGCTCCATTAATTTCTCATTTCAACACCATACACTACTTGCATTTTAATATTGTGATTTGCTACCTCAAAGGTACAAAGCATTGTATCTTTCTTTACATTCATGTTCATAACTCCCTGCTTTCTTCTGTGTCAGTTCTTAATGGAAGTTTGAAAGAGTGTTGCTTATTCTAGGAAGTTCTATCTGTGCCTCTAAGAAAACTTGTTGGCTTCTCTCAGGTACACTTTTCTGTAAATAAACAGGCTACTTGACACGGCAGGTGCTGCTCTACCTGCTGCATTCATTCATATCATATGCCTTCTCTCCTGCCCTTTGTAGGGAAAAGGACGCAGAACTGTGTGTGAACGTTATGAGCCCAAGCAAGAACACCTTTCATAATCATCTCCCACACAGTTAGGAAGCACAAGTAAATGTAATTGCCTTTCTACATTTACTCTGGTCCAATGCCATCGACTGGGTGGGCCCTTTGCAAAGAAAGCAGGAGACATGAAGTATATGGCCATTACCATTCCTGTAAAGCACTCTACTGAACAGCTGCAACTGAATTCACACCTCTGACTTTTTCTTGGCTGAAGCATCCTACTGTGCAAAGAATTGTCTCTGAAGACTCCTGAGCTTTCAGCACTTCTTATCTCTCCAAAGCATACCTAAAGACAAACCGAGTGAGTATTCTCTAGTTACCTTGGTTCTCAGTACGAAGACAGTGTTGATATGGGAGAGGATCCCATGGAAGCTAATGTCAATATGAGGCCGGACCAAAGAGAAAACTGACAACAGACTGCAATTTCCTGGCTGCAGCTGGGAAAGGAAAGGAAAGGAAAGGAAAGGAAAGGAAAGGAAAGGAAAGGAAAGGAAAGGAAAGGAAAGGAAAGGAAA